>BSBK01014059.1:0-130000 GCA_027943335.1 Chamaecyparis obtusa
GGGCAAATGTGGTAAGTAACAAATCCGAGGAGGATGCTTTGCTCTTGTCCTTAGAAAGTATTGATGATTCATGGGTTTTAGATTCTGGGCTTCATTTCATGCTACACCCCATATAAGTTATTTTGTTGATTATGTCCAAGGGGATTTTGGGCTAGTTTATTTGGGAGATAATGAACCCTGTCAGATTGTTGGAAAGGGAAAAATTAAGATTAAGTTGCAGAATGGGAATCATTGGCTACTACAAGAGGTAAGACATGTTCCAAGGCTGAGTAGGAATTTAATTTCAGCAGGGCAACTGGGTGATGAGGGTTGCACAGTTACTTTTAATGATAAAAATTGGAAGGTTTCAAAAGGTTCCTTAGTAGTAGCAAAAGGTGTGAAAGTAGGCACCTTATATCTTTGTACAGGTCATTCTGTTCCTTCTACTTTAATTGTTTCAGAAGATAATGAATGTTCAGGAACAGTGGCTGCAGTTGAGCAGGAAGAACATCAAACTATTGCTGTAGATTCTGACACAGCACTGTGGCACAACAGACTCGGGCACATGAGTGAAAAAGGTATGAAATTACTTCATTCAAAGAAAGTTTTACCTGGTCTGAAATCTGTCAATATGGATTTCTGTGAAAGTTGTGTTTATGGAAAACAAAAGAGAGTTAGTTTTGTGAAGAGTGGGAAGGAAAAGAAAAATGAGAGATTAGAGCTTGTGCATACAGATGTATGGGGACCAGATCAGGTATCTTCCCTTGTGGCTCTCTATATTATGTTACATTTATAGATGATGCAACAAGAAAAGTATGGATTTATTTCCTTAGATAGAAATCTGATGTATTTCAAACTTTTAAGAAATGGAAATGCTTGGTTGAGAATGAGACTGGTAAAAAGTTAAAATGTCTCATATCTGATAATGGTGGTGAGTATTGCAGCACAGAATTTGAAGAATATTGTTCCTCTAATGGTATTCGTAGGCAGAAAACTGTACCAAGGACTCCACAAGAAAATGGAGTGGCTGAACGCATGAACAGGACAATAATGGAGCGTGCAAGGAGTATGAGGTTGCATGCTAGGCTGCCCAAAAATATGTGGGCAAAGGCAGTGAACACTACTATTTATTTAATCAATAGAGGCCCCTCTACTCCTTTGGACTGTGGTATTCCAGAGGAAGCATGGAGTGGTAAGAAGGTGAGTTATTCTTTTCTCAAAACCTTTGGTTGTGAAGCTTTTGCACTTATAGATTCTGAAAATAGAACCAAGCTGGAAGCTAAGTCAAAGAAATGTGTATTTGTTGGGTATGGCATTGATGAATTTGGTTATAGGCTTTGGGATTTTGAAAATCATAAAATTGTAAGAAGCAGGGATGTCATATTCAATGAGAAAGTATTGTACAAAGATCTATTGTTGCAGCATGAGAAGAAAGAAAATGACTATGTAGTACTGGATGATACTCCACAAGTTCATGTTCCAGTAGTTCCTTATGCTCCGCAACAACAACAACAACAAATACCACACACCCCAGTGAGTGTTAGATGGTCAACAAGGCTAAGTAGACCTCCAGAAAGATTTTCTCCATCTTTGTATTCTATTCTGTTAACAGATGCTGGTGAACCTGAATGTTATAATGAAGCTATACAGGTGGATACAAAGCTTCAGTGGGAGTCTGCAATGATAGATGAAATGGACTCTTTGTTGAAAAATCAGACATGGGATTTATGTAAGTTACCTGTAGGTAAAAGGGCTTTACAGAATAAATGGGTTTACAAGATCAAAGAAGAGGATGGAGGTACGAAAAGATTTAAAGCTAGATTAGTCGTAAAAGGATTTGCACAGAAACATGGTATTGATTTTGATGAGATATTTTCTCCAGTTGTTAAAATGACTTCTATTCATACTGTTTTAAGTATTGTGGCTACTGAAGATTTGCATTTAGAGCAGCTTGATGTTAAAATAGCTTTTCTTCATGGTGATTTGGATGAAGAAATATATATGGTTCAGCCACAAGGATTTGAGGTCAAGGGTAAGGAGAATTTGGTGTGCAGATTACAGAAAAGTTTATATGGCTTGAAGCAAGCACCTCGGCAATGGTATATTAAATTTGACACTTTTATGAATGGGCATGGATATAGTCGGTGTCATTCTGACCTTGTGTTTATTTTAAGAGGTTGGATGATGACAGCTACATTATTTTATGTTTATATGTTGATGATATGCTTGTAGCTGGGTCTAACATGAATCACATTAAGGGGTTGAAACAATAGTTAGCAAAATCTTTTACTATGAAGGATTTGGGGGCAGCAAAACAAATCCTTGATATGAAAATTTGTAGAGATAGGAAAAATAAAAAATTGTCTCTATCTCAGGCTGATTATATTGAGAAGGTGTTGCAACGTTTCTCTATGAAAAATGCCAAAGCTGTCAGCACACCTTTGCCTGGTCATTTGAAATTGACTAAGGATATGTGTCCCAAGACACCAAAAGAAGAGACTAAAATGTCTAAGGTACCTTATGCTTTAGCTGTAGGGAGCTTAATGTATGCTATGGTATGTACTAGGCCAGATATTGCACACGCAGTGGGAGTCGTTAGCTGTTATATGAGTAACCCTGGTATTGAGCATTGGAATGCAGTCAAATGGATTCTTAGATATTTGAGAGGCACATCCAGTAAGTGTTTATACTTTGGGGGTTCTACTACTACTGTACAAGGCTATGTTGACTCAGATTTGGCAGGAGATATAGATAGCAGGCGGAGTACTACAGGTTATATATTTACTGTTGGTGAGACAGCAGTGAGTTAGATTCTCGACTACAAAAGGTGGTTGCTTTATCCACTACAGAGGCAGAGTATGTTGCTGCTACAGAGGTAGCCAAGGAGATGATATGGCTTCAATTCTTCATGGAAGAATTGGGACATCCACAAAAGGATAATTTTTTACATACAGATAGCCAAAGTGCCATTCATCTTGCAAAGAATTCTGCTTTGCACTCAAAGACAAAACACATACAGTTGCGGTACCATTTCATTCGATCAATTTTGGATGATGGACAGTTAAGGCTGGAAAAGATTCATATTGATGATAATCCAGCAGATATGTTTACAAAGGTAGTAACCAGGGAGAAGTTGAACTCATGTTCAGCTTCAGTTGGTCTTCTAGACTAAACAAAATCAAGGAACAGCTGAGTCCAAGGTGGTTCAATCCAGTGGGAGCCTCATGTGGGTAGCGGTATTGCTATAGGATCAGTCTCCAAGTGGGAGGTTTTTTAGTATAGTGTGGATACTGATCAGTCACCAAGTGGGGAGATTGTTAGCTTGTGGTGACTAATCAAGAAAGTACTGTACACTTTTCCTCCTGACCCTCGCCGGGGTTCGGGGCCAGGCCGGGCCCCAAGCAGGGGTTTGGGGGTGGCAGCCCCCAAGAGTAGGGGTTCGGGGGCGCAGCCCCCGAGGAAATTTTTTTTGAGGCCGACTACTTTTTCGGTTATTTGGGCCGACTACTTATAACTCATTCTAACCCTAAAGCGGAAAAAAATATTGTATAATATGGCTTAGGGTTTAGGGATTTTTCATGATGTATGATTTTAGTACTTGCGACAGAATTGGGCTTTAAGGGATTATGGATTGTAATCAGGTTGTAATCAACTGGATAATATAATATTGGACTCGCTGTTGGTGGACGTAGCCCAGGATTGGGTGAACCACGTTAAATCTGTGTGTCTTGTGTTCTATTCTGTTCTGTGTGGTTTATTATTTTCTGATATTAGTTATATTTGCACATAATTGTTATTTCTGCCTTGTTAATCCTAACAGGTATCACATCTATTTATCCATCTAGGTCTCTTACCTCTATATATGTCCCTTCTCTAGTTCTCTCCCTGACCCTTACCCCTCTCCCTTTATAAATTTTTTTTTTTCTCTCTCTCTCTCTCTCTCTCTCTCTCTCTCTCTCTCTCTCTCTCTATGTCTCTTCCTCCCTTTCTTCATCTCTTTGTCCCTTTCTTCATCTCTCCCTGATCTCTATCTCCTCCTTCCTTACCCCCATCTATATCCTTTTCTCCCCCCCTTTGTATCTTCTTCTATACCCTCTCTTATTATTTCTTACCCCTATATCTCTATTCTCTCTATGATACATCTACCTCCAACCCCCTCTCTCTCCATCCCTCTCTATTTACCTCTCACTCCCTATATCATTAATAACCTGTCGTGTCCCTCTATTTCTCTCACCTCTATCTCTCACCAAAAGTCTCTCATCTCTCCTTCTATTGCTCTCCCTCCCCTCTCTCTATTCTCTCCTTGAATACCTCCTCCTCCCACCCTCTCTCTCCACATCTCTAGGTCTCTCCTTTCTTTCCCCTTTACCTCTCTACCTCTCCCTTCCTACCTCATTACCTACCTCTCTCCACCCCCTCTATTTACCTCACCTCTATCTCTCCCCATGGGTTTCTCACCTCTCTATCCCTAGGATTTATGTCTCTCACCTCTGTTATAAGATCTAGAGAGGGGACAAGAGATAAGGAGGGAGGGAGAGAAGTGAAGAGGGGGGGAAATAAGTAAAGAGGAGAGAGATATATAGATGAGAGACCTAGAGCCCTAGGGAGGAGTAAGAAGAGATGGAGGGAGAGGTAGACATGGAGGGAATGAAAGACCTAGATGAACAGGAGATAAAGGGGAAGAGAGGTGATACGAGGGTTTAAGGAGGGAATGGAAGAAAGATATGAAGGTTGAAGGAGGTAGGGGGAAATAGAGAGGGAGAGATGAATCAAGGGAGGGGAAGTTGTAGATAGGAGATGGATATGAGGTGGAGAGGGAAGGAGAGAACTAGAAAGAAGAGAAATAGAGAGGTGAAATACATAGAGGGCACAAAGAGGGGAGAAAGTTATGAGAGAGAGAGAGAGAGAGAGAGAGAGCTTAGTGGGGGCACACTTTATGCTATGTTATCTTTTAAAAAAAAAATAAGACCAGTTTGTGATCTTCCCCCTTTGAAGCCCTTAATCTTCACCATTTTCAAAATAAATTAGTAGTTTAGAAGGTAGATTCAGAGAACTCCAAGTCTTTTTCTTGTTGCATCTTCAACTTTTGAGCGTAAATATCTTCATTTTCTCGTTGAAGGTTAGAATTATTGATTTTAGGAAAACATGGCATTTTAAGACTCAATTTTGGTCCCCCATCTTGGTGCACTTACCTCATACAACAAAGAAAAATTAAATTATGCCTATGGAATGAGATAGAAGATTCAATTAATCTTTGTCTGTGAAGTATATAGAGATGAGACTAATGTCTATTTCTTCTAAAGTCATTGACTTGAACTTAACTCTTTAACATTTTTGGATGTCCAACACAAAGTAAAAAGATAGACACATTACCTATAAATTACCCCTCTTTTGGATGAAGATTATAAATTACCTTTTTCATCTCTATTGAGCCCACCCCGTCGGGTTGGGCCCGCCCAACCCGGGCTCCCTTTAGAGGAACTATCAAAATTCAGTTTAAGCCATCTAGAATCAGGGTGTCCTCAATAGCCTCTTTGTTAGAGCTCAAACAATGCTGCTATTTTATTTCACAAATACTTGATTTGAAGAGCAAAATTAGGAGCTTTGACTAGATAAAATCATACAAACTTCTAGGGGAAATTACTTAAAACTAACACAAAACTCTAATTTCATTCTTTTGGAATGATACATAGCATAGTGTTCAACAAACGTGTAATGGGGTCCAATTCATGCACTCAAAGGAGTCTTATTAAAAAAAAATAGTGTGAATGTAGAAAACCAATCAAGACTCTGTTTCCTCTAGTCAAACACGTTACAAAGAATTTCTTGATTAGAATTTGGTTCCTAAATAACCGAGATATTTCGTGAGGGTACTTCACTTTGTTGCCCCTTATCTATAGAGAGATATACTGGTTCTCATATGTGAGTCCGCTGTGTTTTGGAGATCAATTTTGTTTCGATGCGTGACTTTATTCTGTTAGCTTCTGCATTGACGAGGCAAGAGGTACAAACTTTGATGGATTAAGCCACAATACCCAGTTGATTCAAGTTTACAGATTAGAATTGAATCTTTGGCTGACACCATGTCCTTCACTGTGCATGTTCCTCGTGGGCAGACCTGTGAATTGAAGGTGACATTAACCATCTTAGCATTGCTCTGCATAAAAGTCTTGTCAGCTCCTCAAAGTGATATGGTGGATGGTCTTCCTGGCCAACCACCTGTGCCCTTCAAACAATATGCAGGATATGTCACAGTAGACCAGAGAAGTGACAGGGCTCTGTTCTATTACTTTGTTGAAGCAGAGACGGAACCGGATTTGAAGCCTTTGGTTCTTTGGCTCAATGGAGGTTAGTAAATGGCTATCTAAACTCTTTAAATTGGTTGTAATCTGGGAAGAAACAGGTAGGCTTTGTCTTGTCCATCCAAATAAGGATGACTTTTGATTGCTAGGAAATTTCAAGGTTGAGAACTATTTAGAACAGGATTCTTTGTTTGGTAGATTGAAACCAATACCATGAGACTTGATTGCATTACTTGATGGTCTTTCTTGAGTGACTTCTGAAAGGAATTGAAGTTTTCCTAGATTTGGTCCCTGTTTATAGGAAAATGTTGATATTTTCCTTATGCACTTCTTTGCTTATTTTGAATAATTTCCTTCGGTTACCATCACTATTTGGATCTACAACTTCAAAAACTACAGGGCCAGGTTGTTCATCATTCGGTGATGGTGCACTTACTAAAAGTGGCCCATTTCAACCAAAGGGAGACAAATTGATCAGAAATGGCTATAGTTGGAACAAAGGTATACTGGGTTACTAATGAGATCATTCTATCACAAGATTTAGAAACACATTTTTGAGAATTTATTGCACTGAGTTGGCAGTATGTTTAAATGCAAACTAGTTTACAATTTTGTAAGTCTCGTTAATAGCTGAGGCGAAAGGTAAAATTTGACCTATGCAGAAGCAAATGTTCTGTATTTGGAGAGTCCTGCAGGAGTTGGGTTTTCTTATTCTAGTGATCAAACTTACTATGTGGGTGTGAATGACACCATAACAGGTAACCAGCACTCATATGTATTCTATATTTATGCTCTGATACAGGGACAATATGATGACCTTTCCATCATATTTCTACTCATGTTTTTTATGTTTTGGTTGATTTGCAGCAAATGATAACCTGATATTTCTTCAGGGCTGTTTTAAAAAGTTTCCAGAGTTCAAAACCAGAGAGCTTTATTTGACAGGGGAAAGCTATACAGGTGAAGTTTGTGACAGAAGCTTAGGTTCACCTTAATAAATCCCACAACAGATATTTCAGAATATTTTCTGTACATGTACATACTGCTTTTAGTGTTTTATTGCCTCTTTTTATGAAGCAGGGCACTATATTCCTCAGTTGGCAGATCTTATTGTCAGGGCCAATAGAAAATAGGAGGTCTTCAATTTGAAGGGTGTAGCTGTAAGTAATATTTTTTTGTTGGATGAAAGGTTCATGTTCTAAAAGAAGTTGAGTAGGGCCAGCCAAATGGAGAAACTAAATTTATTAGAATTCCTCTTTCCAAGAGCGCATTTAAGATCACATGTTTTGATTGTGTTCATACTTTATCTCTTTCTCTTTGGTACACACTGAAGAAATTTGAGTAGAAATTTGGATTGTTCGCTTACCATAACTAGTATATGAAAAGTGGAAACTTCCAACATAGACACAAACATCTGGGTTCAATTTTGGCCTGAGCCTTACATCCTAAGGTGCTTTAATCATATATCTGTATTGTTGGCATCTGAAGCAACCTATGTTTCCCACGTTCTCATGACATTGTACTAAAGTCATGGCAGGGCCCAGGAAAATACAATACCTCTCACTCAATCAGGGAGGCTGATCTACCACTGCCCTTCTTGTGCATTGTGCAATCACCATGAATATCCTTTATGATGAAGGTAGACGAACAAAAAAAAATAATAAAAATCACACACAGTTGCAAATATAAAATCCAATAGAGATTCTTTTCACATTAAAATAAAACTTTATATTAATGCCTGTAGATTTCTTATAGATTTGCCAAGAGCTACCAAAGCTCACACTATCGTATTTTTCTGTAGAGACAGTATATTTTTCAGCACACAAACTGAGAACAAAAACATTCCCTTTTTTTACAAAAATATTCAACCCAAAAGCATCTAGAATTGCCTGGAGAATAATTGATTTAAGAAACGTCAAAGAAAAAATAAATAAAATAAAACCATATTAAATGCAGTAGTTGGCGGAGCAAAAAGAGAGGCTGGTCGCATGATCACATGAATAAAATAATGGCTATGAGATCATGCGACAAGAGCAAAAGAGGGGGCCCACGCAGTTTAAGTGATCGCATGTTCGCACATATAAAGCATTAGGCTAGAGTTTATGCAATAAAAAATAAAAATTAAAGTGCCCAGCAAAAGGTGTTGTCGCATTATCGCAAGAGTGGAAAGGAGGCCTTGTGATCATGTGACAAGTATTGAGGGAAGGCCTATGGTAGGCGGGAAGTCAACAAAAAACATTAGGGCAGTTGGGATTAATTTCCAACACTCCCCCTTAATCACAACTGCTGTAGTCTTTGATGCCCAGTCGATCTCTTTGATAAACAAAACTCTCTTTTCTCAGTGCCTTGGTGAAGATGTCTGCTAATTGATCTTCAGACCTGCAATGTTCCAAGTAAATTTCTCCATTGTTGATCAGCTCTCTAATGAAATGATACCTCGTGTCAATATGCTTGCTCCTTTTGTGAAAAACTAGATTTTTTGATAATGCTATGGCTGAATTATTGTCACAATAAATCTTTGTTGGTTCTTCTTGTTCTCATCTGAGATCTTTCAAAATTCTTCTCATCCAAACTGCTTGACATGATGCACTTGTGGCTACTACATACTTTGCTTCAGCAGATGAAAGAGTAACAATTGGTTGTTTCTTTGAGGCCCATGAAACTACACTTGATCCAAAATAAAAAACATAACTTGAAGTGCTCTTTCTATCATCAATACTTCCAGCACAATCACTGTCTGTATATCCTATGAGTTTGAATTCATTTGAGCTTGAGTATTGAATCTCATAGTTCTTTATTCCACTCACATATCTTAAAATTCTTTTTCCAGCATTCCAATGTGTAACTTTTGGAGTCTCCATGAACCTTGAAATCAAGTTTATAGAAAATATTAAGTCTAGCCTTGTGGCTATTATATACATAAGGCTGCCAACAAGTCTTTTATACAATGTTGGATTTACGTCATCTCCTTTGTCATCTTTACTCAATTTCAAACTTGTGACCATATGTGTTAGAGCTAATTTGCAGTTCATCATATTAAACCTTTTCAAGATGTCATTTGCATACTTAGATTGAGAAATAAAAATACCTTTATCATTTTGATTCACTTCAATGCCAAGAAAGTACTTCATTAAGCCTAAATCAGTCATCTCAAATTCTTTTTTCATTGCTGATTTGAACATGTCAATTGATAAATCACCGGTGAAGATCAAGTCATCAACATATAAGCAAATAATTAAGATTTCACCATTTTCATTTATCTTGGTATACAATGTAGGCTCACTACCGCACCTATTGAATCCATTTTGTAAAAAATAAGAGTCAATTCTACTGTACCACGCTCTTGGGGCTTGTTTGAGTCCATAAAGAGCCTTCTTGAACTTGTAAACTTTATTTTCATGACCCAAAAACTCATACCCAGGTGGCTGCTCCACATAAACTTCTTCTTCTAAAATGTCATTGAGAAAAGTTGATTTCACATCCATTTGATATACTACCCACTTGTTTTGAGCTGCTCTGGCTAATATTGTTCTCACGGTGTCCAAACGAGCCACTGGTGCAAATGTCTCATTGTAATCGACCCTAGGCTGTTGTGAGTAACCTTTTGGTACGAGTCTTGCCTTGTGTCTTTACACATCACCATTTGCATTTAATTTAGTTTTGTAAACCCACTTTACTCCTATGACTTCTTTTCCTTTTGGAAGACTAACCAACTCCCATGTTTCATTCTTTTCAATTGCATCAATTTCTTCATCCATTGCATTTATCCATTTTTCTTCTTTAACTACTTCTTCAAAATGAATTGGATCATCAGCATGTGAATACAATGCAAAAAGAGAATTCTAATTTGTGTTATCCTCATCATCATTTTGCTCATAAATCTCTCTTAAATTTTTGATTTTATGTCTTCTCATGCTTGCCAATGTGGGATTGGACATGTCACTCAAATTTGTTGAATGTGGACTTGATGGACTTGAACTATGTGTTCCTCATGATATTGGTGTTTGTTGTCCACTTGAAGGTGTGATTGCTTGAATATGTGAGGCTGTTCTCATACTTGATGATGGTGTCCTTTGAGCACTTTGTTGTCCTTGTATAGGAGTGGGAGGAGTCACATTTTGAGGGATATTTGTTGGTATAATTTTTTCATTTTTTTCTTGTGGTAAATTGGTTACAATATTGACTTTTTTATCCAAAGTTCCATCCCATGCTTCATTTTCTACAAATTGCACATCTCTGCTGATTATGACCTTCTTGCTGATTGGATTGTATAATTTGTATGCTTTTGATTCATCACTATATCCCACAAATATACATTTTTCTCCTTTGCTATCCAATTTTCTTCTTAATTCATCTGGCACATGTGCATATGCCACACATCCAAATATTCTCATATGAGAAACACTATGTTTTCTTCCACTCCATGCTTCTTCTGGAATCATATTCTTGACACTTTTTGTTGGACATTTATTCATAATATATGCTGCACATGATATGGCTTTAGCCCAATACTCATTTGGCAAATGTTTGGCTTTCAACATGCTTCTAGCCATTTCCATTATTGTCCTATTCTTCCATTCAGCTACACTATTTTGTTGATGGGTATATCTTGTGGTAAATTGCTTATGAATTCCATGCTCTTTGCAAAATCTCATGAAGTCATTTGAAATATACTCACCACCTCTATTCATTCTCAATACTTTGATGTAATAACCACTCTATTTTTCAACAAGTGCTTTGAATTGACAAAAGTATTCAAACACCTCAATCTTATGGTTTAGAAAATAGACCCATGTTTTCCCTGTATAGTCATCAATGAATGTCAAAAAATAGAATCTTCCACCTATTGAAGGTGTTTGCGTTGGCCCACACAAATCTGAATGAATTATCTCCAAAGGTGCCTTAGCTCTCATTGACATACCAGCTGGAAATGATTCTCTATGTTGCTTTCCTAAGATGCACCCTTCACATACTCTTTCTGATTTTTCAATTAGGGGTAATCCCTTCACCATGCTTTTCTTATAAAGTAGATTTAGAGCTGCAAAATTTAAATGTCCAAATTTTAGATGCCATAACCAATTTTCATCTTTTATTTATGCTTGATAAGATACTTGAGGAAGTGCTGCAACTTTTCTTTCATTCCTTTGTGAGTTCATTGAGTTGTCTACTTGAGAGAACTCTACATTCAAATTTGGTCTTATCTTTAAAGGAAACATTCTATTACTTGTCATTTGAACCTTTGCTATGAGCTGATTGCTCGGTAATTTGTCTAAAATTATGCACTCTCCATTGTTAAAAAATACTCTATACCTTTTTTGAATAAGTTGACCAATGCTCATTAAATTGTGTTTTAAACCGGGAACAAAATAGACATCATTCATGTGTTTCTTCTCCCCCATTTTGATTAGAATGTTGATGCTCCCTTTTCGTTTGACTTCTACTTTGTTGTCATTACCCAAAGTTACATCAGATTTTACACTCTCATCCAAACTAGAAAACATTTCTAAATTTCTAGTCATGTGATTGCTGCAACCCGAGTCTAAAAATCATAAATCTTTTTCACTTGCTTGTGCAACATTGCATGCCAAAAACATAGTGCCCTATTCTGATTTTTGATTTTGGGTTTCTTTCATGAAATTCACATTTTGTTGTCTAAAATCATATTGTTTCTTTTTACATTCATTCATATAATGCCCAAATTTCTTGCAATAATGACATTGGACTGAGGATTTGTCATACCTTTGGCTTTGAGGCTGATTTTGTGATGAGTATTGACTTGGGTTTTGGCTGTTACCTCTTCCACTTGAGCTTGATGGACTGCTGCCCCTTCCACTTGTGTTTATTGGGCTGCCTCTTCCGCGTCTATAAGAATTTCTTCCTTTACCTCTGAAATTTGTTCTTCCTCTGCCTCTACTAGTGTTGATTGAGACTTGTGTCTTGAATGCATGCTACAAATTTGAAGTTGCTGACCTACTCAATCTATGCTCATGAGAAATGAGTGATGCATGAAGTTCATCCACTGAAAATTGTGAGAGATCTTTTGTCTCTTCTATGGCTACCACAATATATTCAAACCTTGTAGGTAAACTTCTTAAAATCTTTTCAACAACTCTCCTTTCTTCAAGAATGTCACCATGTGATCTAATTTGATTTACCAAACTAATGATTTGAGTGAAGAATGTGTCTATTGTATCTGATTCTTTCATATACATTGTTTCAAAATCTCTTCTTAACATTTGCAGCTTAGCTATTTTTACATTTTCCATTCCTTGATAAGCTGTTTGAAGAATGTCCCATGCTTGCTTGGACTTTGTAGCTGCTTGAATTCTTGGGAAAATACTTTCATTCACTCCTTGAAAGATGAAAAAGAGGGCTTTTGAATCTTTCTTTTTATTTTCCTTTAACACATCTTTCTCTGCCTGAGTCAAAGCATTATACGCTGCTACATCTACTGGTTCTGGGTAACCATTTTCAACAAGCTCCCATAAATCTTGAGCACAAAATAATGCCCTCATTGTGATTGCCCAATAATCATAATCTTTCCCATTGAACTGTGGGATCTGTGGATTTGTCAAGCTTGTGCTTGCCATTGTTGCCTGCAAATTTTAAAAGTAAAACTTTATCGCGTTCAAAAACTTTTGAATTTTTCAACTCACTAATCTTCAACTCTTAAATCTGTCTTTGATTAACCTTCAGGTCTGATAAACAACTTTAAGCTCTGATACCAATTTGATGAAGGTAGAGGAACAAAATAATAATAAAAATCACACACATAGCTGCAAATATAAAATCCAATAGAGATCCTTTTCACATTAAAATAAAACTTTATATTAATGCCTATAGATTTCTTATAGATTTGCCAAGAGCTGCCAAAGCTCACACTATCATATTTTTTTGCAGAGACAGAGTATATTTTCCAGCACACAAACTGAGAACAAAAATATTTCCCTTTTTTACAAAAATATTCAACCCAGAAGCATCTAGAATTGCCTGGAGAATAACCGATTTAAGAAATGTCAGAGAAAAATAAATAAAATAAAAACCATATTAAATGCAATAGTTGGCAGAGCAAAAAAAGAGGCTAGTCGCATGATCGCATGAATAAAATAATGGCTATGCGATCATGCGACAAGAGCAAAAGAGGGGGCCCACACAGTTTAAGTGATCGCATGTTCACACATATAAAGCATTAGGCTGGAGTTTATGCAATAAAAAACAAAAATTAAAGTGCCCAGCAAAAGGTGTTGTCGCATGATCGTAAGAGTGGAAAGGAGGCCTTGCGATCATGCGACAAGCATTGAGGGAAGGCCTATGGTAGGTGGGAAGTCAACGGAAAACATTAAGGCAGTTGGGATTAATTTCCAACACTTTAGCTATGGACATGGAAAGTATATGTTTGTACTAAAAAACAAAATTTGCATATCATAATAAATTTTCATTCAATTTTTACTGGTTTCATTTTCATCTCTACAATACTGTAAAAATTAATAAAAACCTAATAAAAATATATTGCATTATGTATATTTATATTTTTACAATTGTACCATTTTGTATGGAGAATAACGAGAGTTGTAATTCAAAATCCTGCATCTAATGAACAAATTGTCCCACGCTAACCTAGGTAAACTAAAGCAAACCCAAAGCAGAATCAGAGTTTTACTTCTAATCTGAATTAGGTGTTCAAATCATTTTCACAGGTACTAAAAGAAAAGAAAACTCTAAAAAAACTCATTTACAGCCCTTCATGGAATGTCCCCACTAAAAAATCAAATTGTTGGGCAAAATCTTCCCATTTTTGCCAAAGCTAGCAAGCATTAACTTCGTTAAAAAGCAGTCATTCCTATCTGCTGTGATCTCCGTTAAGTTAGCATTGTGATGGGAAAATGTGCAGATAGGCAACCCACTACTGGATTTCTTCACAGATGTTAATGCAAGAGCGGAATACTACTGGTCACACGGTCTCATATCTGACCCCACATACAAAATGATGATTAGAAACTGCACCTTCGCTCGCTATATGGGTGAATTTTACAGAGGCAGTGTTTCCGACACCTGTAAGCAGATCTATACAATCGTCGACACGGAAATTAGCCAAAACATTGACAGACAGGATGTGACTCTCGACGTCTGTATATCCTCCCTCCTCATGTAATCAAAATTGCTCAGAGCTCAGGTGCCTTGTAACTTTCTTTAACTTCATGAAAAACTAGATGCAATCACTTAAGTTTCACTAAATGGATGAGGCATTTGCTAGCAGAAGAACAGGGTCAGAATAGAAACCAAAAGATTAGAGCCAGACTTTTGTGTTCCAGGCGAAGCTAAAACATATCTCAATAGGCCAGAAGTACAGAAGGCATTGCATGCTCGCCTCACTGGAGGCATCAACACGTGGAAGATATGCAGCAAGTAAATCTAAAATCCCGTCTGTACTCTGTAGTAATATAATCTAAAAAAGAAAAACATTTTTTTAATTTTGTAATTTCTCATGGGGTCTAGTGAAATTGAAATTGTTAGGCAATGGTAGTAGACATGAGGGTTTCATAGTTTATGAGAATGACATATAATATTTTTGTATAGAAAAATCTGTCAAAGTTTATTTGAATCAATATGATAGATCATATCCAGATACATGAAATTATGTTAAACTGTGAATTTATAAAGTGTTCAGAAATCTAATTTATCCAGAGACCTCACAAATTCACAATTTGACCTGATTTGGATTTACAGAGTGCTTAAATACGATAAGCTCAATGCAGAGATACCCACCGTAGATTTGCTGGTTAAACTTGTAAATGCTAGTATAAGAGTATTAATTTATAGGTAATATTCTTGTCCTTTTTATAGTAAACTGGAGTACCAGTAACATGCAGACTATTTAGCTTCAACCATCATGATTTCTATACAGTATATAGTGGGTTTTAGAACGTTTTGTGTGAATATCATAGCGTTGAAAAATCTTAAGTTTCCAATGACAAATACTAGTTATTTTCTACCTTCTTGATTTCTATTGTTTATACTCTATGCTTTCTGTTTATTTATATTGGGTTTTAAAACTTTTTTGTGTTGGGTCTATATACACTTACAGCGGAGATCAGGACGCAATTGTTCCTCTAACAGGGACACGGACATTGATAGCCAATCTTGCTTCAGATATGCAGCTGAACACAACAGTTCCTTACAGTGTCTGGTTTGAAGGGAAGCAGGTATATTTCTGTTAAAAGAAGGCAATTACCTTTCTGTGAATATTATTTCAAATCAACCTGGTTCACATGCTAGGGTTTCGCAGGTGGCAGGATGGACGCAGGTATACAGTAACATTCTGTCCTTCGCAACAGTAAGATGAGGAGCGCACGAAGTTCCCTTCTCTCAGCCTTGTTGAAGGCCTTTCTTTCTGGCCAACCTCTGCCCTCCAAATTCTAAGCTTTAGTTTCATACTAGAAAGAGCATCACATCAAAATAAGTATGAGATAAATATGATCTTTTTTCCTTTCTTTTGTGACCACTACAGAGTTTTGTGTGTTGCATTTAGAGCTACATTTGACTTCACTCTATTGGAAAGACTATTTTTAAATTAAGATTTAATTTGTTATTTTTATAGTTAGAATATTGTGAAATGTATTTGGTAAGGTAGAAAGGTTCTTAAAGAGTTTGTTAGGGATCAATTTTTTTAGTGTAAGGTGATGAGGATGAGGCTAGACTAGGGTAAGGATCAAGTTTTTTTTGAATGTAAGGTTTCAACATCATGATGAACCTAAATATTCCAATCAATAGTGTAGTCTTCCTATGAGCCCTTCGATGACCATAAAATTGATCGTCACCTTTCAGTATTTGAAAGGTAAGACATTATCACCCTTCCATGTTGGCCACAGGGAAAATGGTATAACGTTGATTTTCCAAACACCAATTTATTGTAAAATTTGGGTGAAGTTGGAATTTACAGCATTGAATTCAATAGTGGCGTAAAACTGCACAATGGATCGGTTAACAACCCATACAATAACTGGTTAGAAACCACAGCATTGAATAAAATACTCTCCATACCCATTCTAAACGGGGTACTGTTTCCCTACTAAATACACGTTAAATGGTCTATTTCTTTCCAACATCTGTTAAATTGTTTCCATCTAAAAAACGGGATTAGATTTACGTAAATAACATCAATAGTTGAAAGAAAATTGTGATCGGATCTCGGAAAAGAATTACACGTCAGCTGTGAAATATCTGGAAAAATATGTGAACTGTTAAATATTTAAATGTATGAAAACAATTGAACTGTAATAAGATCAAATACGTGAATTTTTCACAGTTCATATGATAAAATCTTTTAATGCCAACATTTGCATCAGACCCTCTGATCAATTGTGAAAACAGAAAGAGCAAAAGAAGAGAATTTAAGTAATGATCCATAGTAAAAATAAAAGAGAATTTAAATATATTGTTTTTCTCTGAACTACAACAATTTTAAATTTTAAACAGCTATATAAATTGTCCTCTTTTTTTAAGGAAAGCAAGGTGCGGAAACGCCTTCCTGAAGGTTAAATTCCTAAGAGAGTGACAGGGATATCTTTTAATTCAATTACAATCATAGAGATGCACTAAAAACACTGATCATCAAAATTGACATAGAAATTTTGCGTCGAGAAATCCTTAGGAATAAAAAACCCACATATCAAAGTATTGAGATCTCTTGTATTACAGTAGTAAATCAATTTACATACAAATATTCAGAACACACTCTGATGTTTTTACAGTCTCTATTTTGAAATGCAGTCAACTCAATGAAAAACTCCAGCAGAACACGCCTGTTATGCCCAAAATATTGCTAAGAACATGACACAACTCACATAGCTGGATTGGTTTCAATATTCTCCCTTTTAACAATAAGTAACTAGCTTATATATATATATATATATATAACATGCCGAGAGTAATCTTTCTAAGGCGCCTATTCCACCTTGCAACTTAAAGAAAATAGGCGCCTCTAGAAGGATTACTCTCGGCGTATTACATATATAAATATATATAAGCTAGTGGTAGACATTTTACATTTTAGGGTTTAGTAGGTCATTTTGTGTTGTGACTTAAAGTTCGAGTAAGAGTTAGTGGTAGGGTTAGTGTTATGGATAGGGTCAGAGTTCATGTTAATAGGATATTTAACGTTATGATTTATGCTTCAAGTAAGAGTATGTTATAGTTAGGGTTAGGGTTACAATTAGAGTTATGATTAGTATTATATTTTGTTATTTCATGAAGTTAATCATGGGTTAATGATGTGATGCACAATGTTTAGATTGGATTAGTATTAGGGTTTAAATAAAAAAATAGTATATATATATATATATATATATTTTAAAATTATAAATTATCATAATAAGTTGACATCGGGTAAGAGTTAGGGTTTAGTAGGTCATTTTATGTTATGACTTAGGGTTCGAGTAAGAGTTAGTGGTAGGGTTAGGGTTATCGATAGGGTGAGAGTTTGGGTTAATAGGATATTTAACGTAATGATTTATGCTTCAAGTAAGAGTATGTTACAGTTAGGGTTAGGGTTACAATTACAGTTATGATTACTATTATATTTAGTTATTTCATGAGGGTTAATCATTGGTTAATAATGTGATGCATAGTGTTAAGTTTGGATTAGTATTAGGGTTAAAATAAAAAAATAGTACATATATATATTTTAAAATGATAAATTATAATAATAAGTTGGCATCGGGTAAGAGATAGGGTTTAGTAGGTCATTTTGTGTTATGACTTAGGGTTCGAGTAAGAGTTAGTGGTAGGGTTAGGGTTATCGATAGGGTGAGAGTTCAAGTTAATAGGATATTTAACATTATGATTTATGCTTCAAGTAAGAGTACATTACAGTTAGGATTAGGGTTATGATTACAATTATGATTAGTATTATATTTAGTTATTTCATGAGGGTTAATCATGGGTTAATGATGTGATGCATAGTGTTAAGTTTGGATTAGTATTAGGGTTAAAATAAAAAATAGTATATATATATTTTGAAATGATAAATTATTATAATAAGTTGACATCAGATAAGAGTTAGGGTTTAGTAGGTCATTTTATGTTATGACATAGGGTTCGAGTAAGAGTTAGTGGAAGGGCTAGGGTTATCGATAGCGTGAGAGTTCGGGTTAGTAGGATATTTAACATTATGATTTATGCTTCGAGTAAGAGTGTTATCATTGCAAATTTTTCAGGCTTCATGTTAATATTTTTGAAAATAATCCAAGTAGTTGACCTAATGGTATCGTTTCATGTTGAAAACCCTAATTTTGATCAAAGCCCTAACCGGTCCTGAGTCTTGTTATAATTTCATGTTACTTTTTGGCTCACTAATCCCCCTAATAAAGCATGTGTTATTTTTGCCCCCCTTTATTCATCATTTCATGTGTTACGTGGTTAGGTATTGGAATCAGGGTACCTTTTAATTAATTGTTTCTTTCAAAGCCTGAGTTTTCGATAAATTTTTCAATAGTATCAAACCCTTCAAATATGTAGTTGTCGTTGAGCTGCAAGACTGCCCGTTGTCAGAATCTCTGACATGCACTTTAGCGACGAAGTTCCACCTATTCGAGCAGGCCCATTTGGTAGTGGGGTGTGCTGGCATTTAAAGAATGGATCACATCAATGGTTGTTGCTATACCATGGGACCAAGATGATAGCCATTTAAACATTGTGCTTTAGTGATGACCATCCGATTCTCTTTAAGGATTGAAGTGTGAAGTGGGCCCTGAAGGTGCTAGGTCACATTGACATGTATGCTTTTGATTGGTTGTTGGGAGTTATGATGTGGTGGTTGTTAGGATGTTTTGAACTAAGAGTGAAAAGGTCAAGAGGCCCACCTGTTGGTTCTTTACAATGTGGTGGTTATTGATTCGACAGAGATTAATGAAGTGTCATAGTGGGGCCTATTTTTTCCAAATGGTTAAGATGCAACAAGATCTCATGGTTGTCATTATACTGCTAGGGTAAGATGCATATTTTTTAGGGTCAGTGGTATAGCCATAGCCATAGATCTTGTTTAAAGATGGGGACCATTTGGTGGGTCCTTTGGTGCTGATTTTTTTGATCACACAGTCATTTCTGATTGGCCGAGGGTAATAATGACATGTTAAAGTTGCCAGTGTGTTTGACACCAAGGATAAAGTTAGGGCTTCTTCATTGCTGAATTGTTTGACATGATGTTTCCTGATTCAATGGAGTTTTTAAAAGAAAAGGTGGGGTCATTGCTTCGGGAATGGACAAAGCGCTAAAAGTTAGAAAGAATCTTGTGGCTATCGTTACACCACTAGATGAAGATGCTCAAGTTTTATGCTTGCACTTTAGCGATGAAGCACCACCTCTCTGCTCAGATCGAGATAAAGTTAAGTTATTTATTTCCTCACATGCCTTTATTGAAATGTTCTCATTGGTCAAGAGCTGATTTGGGGAAAAGTAATACAGGGTTATGTTGTTATACTTGTCAATCGTCCGATGTGGTGGAGAAGAAATAAATCAATGGCCTGAATTCAAATTTTTGCTTAGTGACATTTTTTGCATCTTATGAATAATTGAGGCCGCCAACTTTCAGTAATGGTGGATTTAATGTGTTACGTACGGATAGATTGTAGGCAGTTGCCGATGCTCTACATCAAAATTGAATGATTGCTTCTATTTGCCATTCTCATAAGCATTTCTAGTGAACTCTTTTTTTCCTCTCGGGGTGATTTCAAGAGAAGAATTTGCAAGTGCCTGGTAGGTTTCTTTTCTGAGTTTAAAGTTGTTTGAAGTCTGTGAAGGAGTTGTGAAGGAATTTGTGTTGCCAGTTGATCATTTTTAGGGTTTTCTTGAGTATTCATATATTGTTTTATAAAATCCCTAGTTTCAAAATGCCACCGAAAAGAAACATGTCTAGTTAGACAAAGTACAACAAAAGAGGGGTCTTTGAAGATTTAATGCAGTTATTACCACATTCCGATAACGGGGTAGCTAGGTTAAAGGAGTTAGTTTTGAGAAACCCTAGGGATTCTATTGCAGAGGCACTCCATGATAGAGGGAATTGGATGAGAGATGCAATGGTTGGTGAAAAGCATAACGGTCTTATTTTGTTTAGATCAGCATACTCATAGAGAAATTCATGTGGCCCCCTTAGTAACATATGGTAGTTCGATATATAGGAAAATTGGTGGTTCCTGGTGTGTTTATGGATGCTGAGTTATTGATTCAAATTGCTAAATGCTATGATCCTGTGTCAAAGTGTGTCAAGGATGTAAATGGGAAGGACCTAATCAGCATCACAGAGGATGAGATTAGGGAAGTTTTTTCACTAAATGACCCTTCTGTGGGGTTAGAGAAAATTGATTTCATAGAATTTATAGAAATATATGAAGCATAGAAGGATAATTTGAGAGAAGGGCCTCTAAGGGAATTTCTAGATGAGATTGGATCTATGTGTGTCATCAGTCCAAGCATGCCAGAGTGTTTTAGGGTAGATTTGTTCAGTAAGAGAGCACATGAGGTTTATAAATCATTGACTTTAATTCTAGGGCATGATGAAGTAACTCATATGCCAGTCCCATACATGTTTATGATCGTATAAATCTCTGCACCCCCAATTGGCACTAATTTTTTATTTTGCATCTCATCTAGCTGACTTGATCCATGAGGGATTGATGGGAATTAAGGACATGAAGGTTAGTAATCCTTTTGGGTGGTACTTGATGCTTATGCACATGTTCCTATATAAAGGTTAGCAGTTCTTCAGCTCAACAATAAATATTGTGAAAGAGAGGAATGGAGAAACCCTTCTAGTACCACTATGGAGTACAGCCCTATCATGGGACATAATTGATGCCAGTTACATTGCATTTGACAAGGATTTTGCCTCAAGGCTTAGAACTCTTTTGTTTTTTGACAATCCAAGGATCCCAAGAGAGTTGCTAAGATTAATTAGGCCAAAGAATTATTGTCAGGACATCACCATAGTCCATAATTTTGGGGATATCATTCTGTATCCTATTTCTATAGTTTTTAATGTTTATGGTTGCAAAGTGGCACCATACATTTTACCTTATCAATGGCCATTGAAAATAGGGTATGCTAAAATATTGAGACAGATTGGTGACCTCCAGGAAACCAGTCTCAATGGAAAGGGAAGGGGAACTTTCTTCCCGAACATTACTATAGCACATAAGTATGTGATTACAAAGGGAGGATGGGTGCATTTGACCAAAGTTTTTTAGCCCTATAGAATGACTAGAGTAGTGGCAAGGTGTGTAGATACAAAGGGTTTCCTCTCAGGAATGTTTAAAGATAAAATAAGGTGTGCTCATATTGAGCATAAATTTAATTTTCCTGAAGATGTGATAAGGAATGAGTTTGACCTTCAAACTCAACAGATTAAAAAAGAGAAATGGATCATCTACAAGAAATCTGTTGATTTCATTTAGAATTTTAACAAGGCTTATGACCCATTAAAAGGCTTTGAGCCATGGGCAAGGAAAGTGGATGCCCTAATGGAGCATTTTGAAGGCATCATGCATGTAGTGAATGAAAAGAGGGCTACTGTAAGCAAGATAGACCCTAAGAGGGCTAGGAAAATTTTGAGCCAACCAAAATATATGAAATTGACCCCAAGGGGAGTCTATACAATGTAGAGGAGAAGTGGATACACTGTTCTCTTACCACCATAGCAGAGAAGTGAGGATATTCCCTCTACTTCTAAAGTGAAAAGGCCCATGGATGAATCAACAATGCATGGACCCTCTCCTAAGAGGCAGACACAGGAAGAGGTAAGGCTAGGAGAGGAAGCTTATTCTCCTTCTCAATCCCCTATCAAATTGGATGAACATGGGGTAGTAGAGCAATTGGTACAATTGAGAAATGAGGGAAACATTTTTATTTCCAATTATGACTTGCAAGAAGGGATGCCTGAGGAACCTAAAGAAGTAGCCATGGACCTTACTATTGATGAATTTGAGGGTAAACAATTGGACCCTATTTTAAAGCAAGCTAGTGACTCTTTTCTTGCTGATGACAAATTTGTCAAGACTAGGGCATTCTTTGAGGTTTTATGCAGAATGAAGATAAATCAGTACAGAGAGATCTGTGAGAAGAAGAGGGAAGAGTTCCCTGATAAAGACATAACAGAAATAGAAAGTGAGACCAAGGTAGAGATGATGAAGCAGTTTGAAAAAATTACTCCTAAGGAAGGAAGGGCCATGGTTTATACTGCAGTAGTGTTAATTTTGCCAGAGTGGGACATTGCTGATGTAATTATCTTTGACCAAGTCAGGAAGAGCAAAGTGAAAACTCTTACTATTGTAGAGCAGGCCAAACAAGTTGCTAGGGGCATTGCTTTCTCATAGGATCATGCAGCCTTGGTCATGTGGTCTCTAAAGAGGGAGGAAGAGAAAGAAAGAAAGGAGGCTCTCTCCCAGGATATGCAGGTAGTTTTTTAGTACAAAGAGTAGGTGAAACTTCTGGTACGGAAGCATCAAGCTTAATTCTAGAGACTGCCAAGTTCAATGTTAAAGTGGCAGAAAAGGATGCCCAAGAAAAGGAGGAGCTTAGGCTCAAATTTGAAATTGTCCTTAAGTCATATAATGATCTCAAGGTGGAGTTGATCTAGAAGGATAAATTGATTGCTCATCTATCAGGGCCCCAAGACCATAGGTCTCCCCAGTTGGTAATTTTTTACAAGCTTGCAATAGCATCATCCTTAAGCCCAATTGTTGAGTTACCACCATCCCCGTACCTAGAGAAAAGTATGGATGTGAGGGTTATTTGGGAGAAATAAAGATTAACCAAGGAGATTAATAAATTGAGGGAAATAAGAGTGCAACTAGAGAAGGAAAAAGATGAAAATGTGAAGGCCATAGCTTTGGAAAACTAGAAGTATGAAGAGAAAATGACATATGCAATCATCCAATTTGCATATGATTTGAAGGCCTCCATTTTCCATAGTCATGCTAGCAAATTATATTCATTATTTGAAACTTTAAATAAGGAGAAGATTGGAATGTCACCAATTTTGAAGAAATGGATTGAGAGATCTACTAATGTGAAGCTTTTTCGAATGCTCTCAAAGGGCCAAGAGGATCCCGATCCATTGATTAAGCTAGTGCATCAAATTGTGAAGAAAATGGTATAGTATGGCATCATTTTAGATAATTTTATCAAAAGATCAACTATGTTGAAAGCTGAATTAATGCTTTCAAACTATGAGCTAGTGCCCACTATTTTCTCAGACAAGGGAAAATTTAAAGAAGCATATCTATGGAGAGAAGAGATGTATGCACTTTTGTTAGAAAGGGTGATTGGTGTCCTAAATGACACTTTTCCTATTAGCAGCATTATCAAGTTATTTATAAATGCCAAATCAATGTTTGATAATATTCAGCATAAGGTTACTGAGATTGAAAATGAATGGGAATAGTTATCAAGTAAGAGGACTGAGTTTTCCAATTTTGAGTTCCCAAGTGAAGAGGTGTATAATAAATGGAGGTATCGATACATACCTCATGTTGAAAAAGTTAATACTCCGCCAGCCTCCTAGAGAAAGTGAAGGTAGTTACTTTTTGAGCCATAAAGGGTTGTTGAGATACAGAAAGACATTCATTGCAGGATGGACAACAAGATGTTGCAAATCAGATTTGTTGAAGGGAGCCAAGGACATTATTAAAGACATAAAGCAAGGTCACTCAACTACTAATATCTCACCTGCTTGACTTGTGTATTTATTGTAAACATTTTGAGGTTGTTGTAAAGGTTTTTAGGTTAGAAATTTTGCAAACCCTAGAATGATTGGTAGCTTGTTGCATCTCCTTGTATATAAAGGATTTTCCACGATCATTATAGGCATTGAGAGTTTAGGAATTGAAAAGATAAAATTTTTGAAACCCTAGCCCTTAGTCGGGGATTGTAATATATTGTATCATTTTTCATCAAGCAATAGAAAGAAGTACAGGTTGCTGTTGCTGTTTTGCAAGCTTATCATTTAGAGTATGATGTATACAATGTTCAAAGGTTATACTTAATACAAACTTTCAATTCTTTCTCTCTCCTTTGAGTTTATTCTATAAATATTTAAGTCTTCCTGAGATTTATATGTATGTATTTAGCTTTGAGTTCTGATCTAGGATTGGATTAAATACTGCTTAGAGTGGGATACATGTTTACTAAATTCATTTAAGGATTTTCTAAAATGAAGGAAAGAGTTCAAATGTTCTGTATTTATGTTTAAAGACCAGGTTCTTCTCCAAATATCTTTGTATTCATTCTATCTTCTGATCTTTCACCCAATGGATAGGGCACTGGCCTGTATTTCCCTATTTTGCTTTGTGTAGATTGATTAACATCTTGTGATCCTGAAATATAATCATTACTAGTTATTTTACTTTATTTACATTTATGTGTTGTTTTACCCAGTGATGCAGAGTCAATGAGTAATAGGTTGTTACTGAGTACTTTCTCACTATCATCTGTTGTAAGATCTAGTATTAGATAAAGAATAGAGTCATATCTCTTGGATCAGGTGTACTCACCTTGGTTTTGTAGAGCCAAAAGTGAAGAGGGCAGTCTTGTCCCTATAGTTGGTCTAGTTGCTTATAGATTTCCTACATTTGGAATTAACCAATCCTTAACATCAGTCATAAGCATACTGGTATCTCTTGGAGTCTAAAATATTTTGAAGAACCAACAAAATGGTGACTCTACTGGGGAATTGTTAAGAAAAGTATAAGTAACGTAGGTACAAGTTGAGCTAGACTCTTGACCTGCTTACTTTAAAAACCACTTGGTTACCTTACACACAGAGTTGATTCCTTTTCATTTTCTAGCTACCCTCCCCTATTTGTTTAAAATCATAGAAAATCCCACATAGCTTGGGTGGTGACTCTAAAACATCTCTGTAGCAGTGCTAAATAAAATATTACTATATCACTATGAGTTACAAAAATACAAGGTCTTGGAGGAAGGAACACCTAGAAGAAATTTTATAGGGTGAACTTCCTGTCACATCAAGATGAGGCCAGGGTAGGAGTGAAAAAAGTGTCAGTGACATGTCTCTTACCTGGAAACAAAAGGGAAACTTAGGACAGGAGGGTCTTGCTCCTCCTGGTTAAGAAGGAAATGCCTCAGAATATGAAGAGGTAGTTGATCTAGGTTTAAACTAGTATGAGGATTATTATTCCCCTACAAACAAAGAGGGTGAATGATTGCCTCGCAATAGGAAAATAGTCCCAAACAGACAGTATGGGGGGGAGAGAAGATCTAGAAGTAAAAGTAGGGGTGGACAAGACTTTGTTCCCCCTTTCACCCTTGGTTCATCATTTACCCAGGGCCTCCATGAATCTCAGGATCAACAAGAAGAGCCCCAAGCGCAACAAGTTGAGTCTGAAATAACTTTGCCTGATTCTGAGGAAATATTTGAGGAAGTGTATGAGTTGGAAAGAAGGATTCATGAACAAACAACTATTAGGTAGAAGAGAGAAAAGGAGAAAGAAGAAAAAGTCAGACATGCCATGATAAGAGCTGACCAATTAAGAAGATAACTGTTAAATTTAGAGGCTATTAATTATGTTCCCATTCCTGAATAGACAAGTGAACTTCCTGTTGTTCATCAAATATTTGAAACAAGGGATCCAAAGGATAAGGGAAAGAAAAGGGCAGCGGGTATTTCAATCAAGGAACCTATGGGCCCTAGGATCCCTATGGATCAAACGTTAAGGTTGGAAGTTGACCTTGAAAAGGATAAAAGGGAACATGAATTGTTATTGTTATACACTGAGCTTGCACCCTTAGTTCAAGCTCTCTTGGTCTTGACAACTCAGTATAACTTGGGAATCATCTCAAGGTTGTGGGACCTTTTGCTAACTGAGATGAGACCTCTAGGTTCTAGGCTAGTTCCTCTTGGATTATCACCTTAGTTTTCTCTTGACAAGAAAGTAAATCTTTTGAGGGAAAGGGATAGAAGGAATGCATGGAAAGGGAAATAATAGGAAAGCAAACTATCCTACTAGGCGACGCACCAAAAATGGGGTTTGGATCTTAGTATAGAGGGATGAAATCAATGAAAGACCTAGGTCTAGTAGATCACAACTT
Source organism: Chamaecyparis obtusa (assembly GCA_027943335.1). Taxonomy (NCBI): domain Eukaryota; kingdom Viridiplantae; phylum Streptophyta; class Pinopsida; order Cupressales; family Cupressaceae; genus Chamaecyparis; species Chamaecyparis obtusa. Next base: position 26,382 of record BSBK01014059.1, read on the forward strand.
ACTGAATAGGCTTGCATAAGTATTTCATAAGAGGGCCTAAACATTAGACACAACCTATGACCTGCAAGCAGACATTCTTTTCAGCAAAAGGGCACAGGAATGAGACAAAATGATAGGGGGCTGAAGAATACCCACAAACTCATTCGAATTAGATCATACACAATAGTACACATATAAGCTAAAAGTAAGAGGGATCAAGAACCCTAGGTATCATTGAAAACATTCATAAACTTCAATCCAATAAGAGATAAGCCAAACAAGGAAGCACAGGGACATGAAGGATTGTCACAAACTGCCTCTGTAATATTTGTATTATCAATGGGAATTTACAAAATGTGAGAAACCAGAGCACAGGAAGAAATGCCATAGATAGCTTCCCAAGAAAGAGTCTTTCTTCTTTACAAAATGTGAATTTTGAGCACTAAGGCTCTTAAAAAACAATATATACAACACTCACTGCATGCAGGCATGAGTCAAAAATCTAACCAGGGTTACAGATTTTATAATATAATAGCAAACCCTAGGGTACTGAGAATTAATGCCGAGTCTGATCATGAATATCCTCCTACAACATCATGGCCGATCACATAAATGACCTTGAGTACCCATCCCTGTACCGCAAGCAGCCTGCAAATAAGAAACCTTGACCAACCAACCCACCTGCAAGTCCACTAAGTCATAAAGACTCCAAATCCGATCTCAGATCTTGGAAAGGACCACAAACGACTACCTAAAAGATCTTTACAAATTGGCTTGCCATGAATGCCACCAAAGTACTTTACAGGGACAAGAATCAGCTCATGGCAGCCAGCTGAACCTCTTCATCATCTTCGCAACCTGCAACCATCCTGGTGACATCAATTTTTAGCTACCCACACCTGCAAACATCTCCCTCAGAAGAAAGCCTGTCAAAACTGGCCGCACCACTTTGAAATAGCACTGGTCACATGCTTGCATGAGCCCAAAAGCCTTCATGTGATCATGCGACAAGCCTCATTGAATCTGTCTCCGCTTTGCACACATCCTGCAAACAAACAGTAGCAAAAAATTGGGCCCAAGATCGCATTGCCTTTGAAAAAATGCTGGTCGCATGATCCCATGAGCTTAGAAAGCCGCATGCGATCATGTGACAAGCCCTTTTTTAACTACAACCTGCCATGCAAGACACCTGGCCCCGTAAAAAAATCCACCTGTCAACCACGTGGACCAATAGGAAACTCACACGGGCTGGATCCACCTTGACTTTCCTTTCTTCAGTTACTTGGCACTGTTTTGACTGCAAACCCCAACTCGGCCTCCACCTCAGGGTCATCTTTTTCCTTAGTCACCAAGTCATATAATGTTTTCCTTAACCTCAGTTCTATTCAGCGACTACGTGAAATCCATTAACTGTGCAACCGTGCACCCGCTAAGTCTAGAGCCCTGCTAAATCATATCCACGATCATGTGAACAAGGAAACACTTAATCAGACACCGCCAAGTTTAGAGGACAAAATTGACCTCCTCTAAACTTCTACCATTAAAATCTGGCCCCACTGACAACCGCATCATCACCACCAGCTCGACAAATGAGAAACTAACACATCAACATGACATGGCACAGGTACCCACTCTGCTAACTGCATCAGATGATTGTCGCATGATCGCATGGGGTTAGAAGATCCCATGCAAACATGCAACCACCGTCAGATCTTCCACACATTAAACCCCTGTAGATTCTTCGGGCCCACCAAAATCCTCGTCATCACCCTTTGGCCAATGGAACATGGGCACGTCACCAAACTGTAGGCTTATAAGTGCGGCTAACGGCTAGTCGCATGTTCGCATAGCCTAAAAAGGGTCTATGTGATCATGCGACAAACCACTAGCATTCTTCAATAGGACCGTCAATGGTTAGTCTCATGGTCGCATAAGGGGAAAAGGACTTCTGCGATCATGCGACAACCTACATAACAGCTTGCCAAAAACCAACTGGGCCCCACTTGTCAGAGTTGCGCACTTATGAAATGAATGCCACTAGAGGAAGAAGTGTGAATTGCAGGAGTAAAAAACATAGAGGGTTTTCAGAGTGAAGGTTGAAAACATAGAGGGTTTTCTCTTGAAGGTCAAAAACACAGAAAGTTTTCGACACTGAACACTTTTGGAACCCTGCGACTTGAGTATTTCCTGCAACCATTCAAACTTGAATATCTCCCTCGGTATTGTGAATTAGCACATGTGATCTGAACTGGGGCTTGACAACACATTGAGGAACATAAGGTTTAGATCGCAAGCCATGAAACCTTGTGGATCAACTTCGCATGTGAAAAAAGTTACAGCAGGGACTAGACATTTGCAGAGGCCAGAATTGAAAGATGGGAAATTTTGGGTAACAGTTATCCAAAGAACTTGAAAAGGAAGAATTAGAAGCTTCAACATTAGAAATAAGAAAGAAGATTGATTTTCTAAAATAGTCTGTAGGACCCACAAACTTTGCTAATTCTACCATGACACAAGGAACTAATGTTGCAAACATAGCTAGTCGCACAACTGGTGTTCCCCCACCAGGAGGGCTCAAAAGCTCTTCCATAGTGAACACTAATGCATCTACATCTTAGGGTGCTGGTATATCCAATATAGGGCCTATTCATGAAAGATGTAAACAATTGGTATTCACTAGCATCCTTGGATATCCTAACACTATTCCTAAAGAAACTAGGAAGAAGCTCCCCAAATGTATTGGAAGTAATGTTGTTACTTGTGAAGAGAACCTAAAAAAGTTTATTAATGTAATTGATGATTATAACATTGTGCTTGATGATGTTATAATGAAATTATTTGTACAATCTTCAACAGAGGATTCAAGGGATTGGTTTAGGTCTTTGCCACATGGTAGCATAGGATCATGGGATCAGCTTAGACATTGTCTCAAAGAATAGTATGGTGACAAAACACATGAAGGTTTTATGCTGAATGAATTTAATAACATAAAAATGAATTTCAATAAGGATGTTGTTGAGTTTAATGTCAGATTCCAAAAAGCCATGCATAAGTTATTGCAGGTCATCAGATTGGATGAGAGGGTGTGTCTTGTCACATATTTAAATGCTTTTGACTCTAAGATGGGTTACCTTTTGAGAGAAAAAAATCCAAGGAGTCTTGTTGAAGCTTACAAATTATCTATGAACATAGAGAGTAACTGGAGAATTTCAAGAAAGCTGGGAAGAAGGAAAGACAACAAATCACCATTATTTAATAGAAGGGATCTAGGAAAGCCTGTGAATGTAAAACCTAAGGATGATGACAGCTTAAAGAAGATATTGAAAGAAATAGAGGACTTGAAGCCTGGTGAAAACAAAAATAATAAAATTATAGGAGGAGATAAGCCTCTTTTTAATAATTGTAACAAGTTACCAAGAATGTAGAATTATCCTTATAATACTCAATGGAAAGATGGGAAGCCTACTCTTCCTGACAGAAAGGATAAACCAAATGATAGAACCCCTGATCCATTGCAAATGAACTCAATGAATGTGGTGGAGGAAGTCCCATGGAGTATTACTTGTCAGTCACCACATGATCCTAATTATTATGTCATATCCCAAAGTGTCTCTTCATAGGAAGAGCAAGAATCTAATGAGGACCAGCCTTATGATGATCAGGGATGCAAAATGGTTTCCTCCCATGTTTGGGATGAAGTTGACTCTAATTAAGAGTATGAAAATCAGGATGTTTTTAATTCTCAGACCAAAGCTAAATCATACCATCAACAAGTTTCTTCTGATGAGGATAGTGAGCCTAATAATGTCCAATGCAATGTCTTGAGAGATAAGGAAGCAGTTGTTTTAAGAAGACCTTCTAATGAGGAAATTGCCTTGATAATAGCAGACATGGCTACTCAAGCTAAAACAAATTACAACATGAGAAACAGAGTGGTTGGTAGTCCAAATCAGAAGCCTGCTGAAATTTTCATCAAGAAGATGGACAAAGATGTAAAAACATCACAGGACAAGTCTAAATATGCCAGTGCTATTGATAAGATCAAAATAAAGAAGAATGCTAAACCTAACATTGTCTATAAGATAAAATCCAAACCCACAGCTGAGGTTGTCCCATCTTTGTAGAAAGAGAATGAAATCCATGATATAAATACTACAGACATGTCCATCTTGGAGATTGATAAAGAAGTTGCAAATTCAAAGCCATATATCTCTGATTCAAAATATGTCCCAATTGATATGAGTAAATTATTGTCTCATATTACTATTAAAGTTCCATTGCTGGAGATGATGAGAATATAAGAACACAAAGAAAAGGCCTTAAATTGGGTGAATGGTGTAGTATCTATCGATTCTCAAAAAATGGAAGGAACTAAGAAACAAATAGCAACTATGAATGATGAAGACACAAATTGTAGTGAGGAGATTGTTTCTGAAATTCCCCAAATTTATTTGGATACAAATGTTGTTAGTACTATAGCAGGAACAGTTAATCCTTTTTTCTTGACTTTGCAAATAAATGGAAAGTTACTAAAAAATTGTATGATTGATTCAGGAGCATCAAACACAGTTATGCCTACTGAGGTTATGAAGTCATTGGGATTAAAGGTGGACACACCCCATGGTAGGTGTCAGGAAATGGACTCAAGGGAGGTACTAGTTGTAGGTACTATCAAGGCTCTACCTTACAAACTAGCTGCATACCCCAATAAACAACTGACCATGAGTGTCTTGGTAGTGGATATTCCTCCCTAGTATGGGATGTTACTATCAAGAAAATGGAGTGCTTCCATGGGAGGCAGTATACAGTGTGACTTATCATTTGCTACTTTTAATTTGGAAGGATAGAATATCAAGATCACTAGGGAATCTAGAACTCCTCATATGATTGAAGAAGAAGAAGAAGACACCATGAATTGTTTCCTTGATACTAACATTAATGCTTTCAAAGTCCAAGATAGGGAAGCAGAGGAAGAAGTTGAACCTGCTCACAGGTCGGAAAGCCAAGAGGGATGGATTGACCTTGATAGTTTGTGGACCATGTATTTTGATGGATCTAATAGCAAAGAAGGATTTGGAGTTGGAATATTGCTCATATCTCCTAATGGTAAAACTTTCAAATTCTCCTTTACTTTGTTGTTTTCATGCACAAATAATGTTGTAGAGTATGAGGCTCTACTGATAGGTCTAAGGTTGGTAGCAAGGCATGGCATAAAATGTTTGAAAGTAATAGGTGACTCTGAGTTAGTTGTTTCCCAAGTTAGATCAAAGTATGCTTCAAAACATCTAAAATTAAAGCAGTATAGGAATGCAGTGTGGGATGAGATTGAAAGCTTTAGTGCTTTTAATATTTGTTGGGCAGAAAGAAGTCAAAAAAAAATGGGAGACTTGTTGGCTAATGTGGCCCTCAGACCTAAAGATGTTAAATTTGTAGATATATCTAATATAGAGGTACAAGCCAGGCCTTCCATCCCTGATAATGTAGATAATAGGCAGGCTTTTTCTGATGACCAAGACATACTGAGGTTTCTCCAATGTGAATCTCATTTTGGTGATAAAGAAATGGATTTTAGTACTTATGTTGACATAGTGAATGGTAAAAATGTCATTTTTGGGAAGGAAGTTTTGCAGTTAAAATCCAATAGAGTTCCCAAAGGATTAGTTGCTTTGGAAAGGGCATTTGACAATAAAGACAAGGTTTTCTCTACTAGTACTGATAAAATCAATGAGCTTGAAGAAATAAACTTGGGAACTAGAATAGCCCCCAAGAAGGTTTATATAGGCAAGTGTTTATCCCCAAGAACTAGAAAAAATTTGATTGACCTTCTCAAAAAATTCAGGCATATTTTTTCTTGGTCATATGAGGATCTTAAAGCTTATAGAGAGGATCTCTTTCAACATGAAATTCCACTCAAGGAAGGAACAAAACCTTTTAGAAAAAAAGTTGAGATCTGTTAAGCCTACCCTGGCACCTAAGATGCAAGGTGAACTCAAAAAGATGATTGATGCTAGGATAATTAAGCCTATTAGACATTCCACTTGGGTTTCAAATTTGGTGCTTGTTAGAAAGAAAAATGGTGACATCAGGTTATGTGTAGATTTTAGGAATCTTAACATAAACTCTCTGAAGGATAACTATGGATTACCAAATATGGAGAACATGTTGCAGAAAGTCACTGGATCATAATTAATGTCTATGATGGATGGTTTTTCTGGTTACAACCAGGTAATGGTCAAAGACATAGAGCAATTCAAAATTGCATTTACAACCCCATGGGGGACATATGTTTATGTGAGGATGCCCTTTGGGTTGACTAATGCTGGTGCTACTTTTCAAAGGGCTATGGATGTGGCTTTTGCAGATTTTATTGATAGATTTATGGTGGTGTATCAAGATGACTTGACAACTTTCTCAGCTAAAGAGGAACAACATTGTCAACATCTAGAGAAAATTTTCATTAGAGCATTAGAATATGGGGTTTCTTTGAACCCAAAGAAATGCACTTTTGGTGTGGTAGAAGGAAAGCTTCTAGGGCATATTATTTCAAAGGATGGGGTGAGGATAGACCCTAAAAGGGTGCAAGCTATTGATAAACTATCATAACCAAAGAATATCAAGGGAATTCAGTCTTTTCTAGGATAGGTCAATTTCTTAAGAAGGTTTATCACAAACTTTGCAGAGATTAGCATTCCCATATCAAGAATGTTGAAGAAAGGAGCAAAAGTTGAATGGAATATGGAAGCAATACAGGCATTTAATGATATAAAAAGTGCTATCAAACATGCCTCAGTCTTGAAAACACCAAATTATAGAAAACCTATGCAGATCTTTTCTTTTGCATCGGCCCATACTATTGTTGCAGTACTATTGCTGTAGTACTATTACAGAAAAATGCTGATGGTTTTGAGAAGCCTATTTCTTTTCTCAACAAGACTTTGCAGGTAGTAGAATTAAACTATGATATTATTGAAAAACAAGCTTATGACTTGGTAAAGGCCATTAAAACATTTAGATGCTATTTGGTGGGAGCCACAGTGATTGCCTATGTTCCAAGTGCTGCAGTCAAAGATATCTTGGTTCAACAGGAGGTTTCAGGAAGAAGATGTAGGTGGATTAATAGGATTCAAGAATTTAATATTGACATCCACATTACAAAGTTGGTAAGAGGTTTGGGCCTCGCAAAGTTGATGGCTAAAAGCAACTTAAATGCAAATCAAATAAATATGTTGGGAGAAAATCAGAGACCTTTTGTATGTAACATGGACTGTTGTGAGTGGTACAAGAACATTGTTAAGTACTTGCAAAAGATGGTTTTACCCCCTGAGTTAGATCATAACAAGAAAAGAACCATTAAACTTCACTATATAAGATATGCAATCATAAATGGTGAATTGTGGTGGAGTAATGAAGGTGTCTTTCTTAAGTGTGTTGATCAAGATAAGGCCAAAATTTTGATGGATGAAATGCATAATGGAGTTTGTGGAGGACATTATATGGCAAGGACTATAGCCCATAAGATCATCAAGTCAGGTTTTTGGTGGCCATCACTTTTCAAAGATATCCATTAGTTTGTAAAGAAGTGTGATCCTTATCAAAGGTTTGTAGGAAAATTAAAATTCAATGGAGATCTACCTCTCAAACCTATGTCTGTTCAGGCTTCTTTCTAGAAGTGGGGTATGGATTTCATTGGTGAAATCCTTAATAAATCCAGTAGTGGACATGCCTATATCCTAGTGGCAATAGATTATTTCACCAAGTGGGTTGAAGCAATCCCCTCAAGAAGAGAAACTAGTAAAGTGGTAACAGACTTTATGATGCAAAATATCTTGACAAGATTTGGTTGCCTAGAAATTGTGGTAGTCGATAATGCAATGTGTTTTAGGTCAGAAGAGTTTTTTTTCTTCTATCAAAACAATGGTATAAAGATTTCATATTCATCTCCCTATCATCCACAAGATAATGGCCAGGCAAAATCTAGCAACAAGAGTTTGATTAAAATCCTAAAAAGAGTCCTAGTTAAAAATAAGAAGGCTTGGGATTCCAAATTATTACAAGCCTTATGGGCTGACAGGGGTACAATCAAGAAAGCAATAGGATGTGCCCCTTTTGACTTGGTATATGGGATCAATGCAAGATTATCCCAAAACAATTTGTTACAGATGTACCAGTTCATTCAGGCATATGATGATGATGTGGAAGAAGATATGACTGTCAGAATTAATGACTTGATTCAATTAAATGAGGTAAGAAATAATGCACATGATAAAAATGAAAAGATGCAGGCCCAGTGTAAAGTCCTGTATGATAGAAGGACTACTTAGAGGAATTTTGTAAGAGGTGACATGGCCCTAATGTGAAATGCAAGACTAGAAGATAAAGGGAAGCATGGGAAATTTGATCCCATTTGGTTAGGACCATATATCATTGAGGAGAGATGGGGAACAAATTCTTATTTGTTGAAAAATTTAACAAAAGAGCTCATGGAATTGCCAGTTCATGGTCAATTATTAAAATTTTATTTCTCTTACAAGTTTTTTGAGTCTCTGTACAGGTAGAGTTTCAAGGTTTTTGTTGCCAGTTCCCTGTTTCCAGTCATTTTTTGTTTTGGTCTGCTCTTCCAGGAGTTTCTGGTTTCTCATTGTATCTGCGAGAGATACACATCCCTAGGCATGAGCCACTATTATCACAATGCAAATTTTTCAGGCTTCATGTTAATATTTTTGAAAATAATCCAAGTAGTTGACCTAATGGTAACATTTCATGTTGAAAACCCTAATTTTGATCAAAGCCCTAACCGGTCCTGAGCCTTGTTATAATTTCATGTTACTTTTTGGTTCACTAATCCCGCTAATAAAGCATGTGTTATTTTTGCCCCCCTTTATTCATCATTTCATGTGTTAGGTGGCTAGGTTTTGGAATCGGGGTACCTTTTAATTAATTATTTCTTTCAAAACTTGAGTTCCCAATAAATTTTTCAATAGTATCAAACCCTTCAAATATGTGGTTGTCATTGAATCGTAAGACTACCCATTGTCAGAATCTCTGACATGCACTTTAGTGACGAAGTGCCACCTGTCTGAGCAGGCCCATCTGGTAGCGGGGTGTGCTGGCATTTAAAGAATGGATCACATCAACGGCTGCCGCTATATTGTGGGACCAAGATGATAGCCATTTAAACATCATGCTTTAGTGATGACCATCCAATTCTCTTTAAGGACTAAAGTGTGAAGTGGGCCCTGAAGGTGCCAGGTCACATTGACATGTATGCTTCTGATTGGTTGCTAGGAGTTATGACATGGTGGTTGTTAGGATGTTTCAAACTAAGAGTGAAAAGATCAAGAGGCCCACCTATTGGTTCTTTGCATTGTGGCGGTTATTGATTCGATAGAGATTAATGAAGTGTCACAATGGGGCCTATTTTTTTTGGATGGTTAAGATGCAACAAGATCTTGTAGTTGTCATTATACCACTGTGGTAAGATGCACATTTGTTAGGGTCAGCGGTATAGCGACAACCATAGCTCTTGTTTAAAGACGGGGACCATTTGGTGGGTCCTTTGTTGCTAATTTTTTTTTATGACGCGGTCATTTCTAATTGGCCAAGGGTAATAATGACATGTCAAAGTTGCCAGTGCATTTAACACCAAGGATAAAGTTAGGGCTTCTTCGCTGCTGACTTGTTCGACATGGCATTTCCTGGTTTGATGGATTTTTTAAAAGAAAAGGTGGGGTCATTGCTTCAGGAATGGATAAAATGCTGAAAGTTAGAAAGAATCTTGTGGCAATCGTTATACCACTGGATGAAGATGCTCAAGTTTTATAGTTGCGCTTTAGCAATGAAGTGCCACCTATCTGCTCAGATTGAGATAAAGTTAAGTTATTTATTTCCTCACATGCCTTTATTGAAATGTTCTCATTGGTCAAGAACTAATTTGGGCAAAAGTAATATAGGGTTATGTTGTTAGACTTGTCAACCATTCGATGCACCGGAGAAGAAATAAATCAACGGCCTGAATTCAAATTTTTGCTCAATGACATTTTTTGTGTCCTATGAATAACTGAGCCCACCAACTCTCAGTAATGGTGGATTTAATGTGTTGCGTGCAGATAGATTGTAGGCAGTTGCCGATGCTATACGTCAAAATTGAATCATTGCTTCTATTCACCGTTCTCATAAGCATTTCTAGTGAACTCATTTTTTCCTCTCAGGGTGATTTCAAGTGAAGAATTTGTAGGTGCCTGGTAGGTTTCTTTTTCGAGTTTAAAGTTGTTTAAAGTCTATGAAGGAGTTGTGAAGGAATTTTTGTTGCCAATTGATTATTTTTAGGGTTTTCTTGAATATTCATATATTATTTTATAAAAGCCCTAGTTTCAAAATGCCACTGAAAAGAAACTTGTCTGGTCAGATAGAGTACAACAAAAGAGGGGTCTTTGAAGATTTAATGTAGTCATTACCACATTCAGATAATGGGGCAGCTAGGTTAAAGGAGTTATTTTTGAGAGACCCTAGGGATTATGTTGCAGATGCACTCCATGATAGAGGGAATTACATGAGAGATGCACGGGTTGGTGAAAAGCATAATGGTCTTATTTTTTTTAGATCAGCATACTCATAGAGAAATTCCTGTGCCCCCCTTAGTAACATATGGCAGTTTGATATAGGAAAATTGGTGGTTCCTAGTGTGTTTGTTAAGTTATTGATTCAAATTGCTAAATGCTATGATCCTGTGACAAAGTGTGTCAAGGATGTAAATGGGAAGGACCTAATCAGCATCACAGAGGATGAGATTAGGGAATTTTTTTCACTAAATGACCCTTTTGTGGGGTTAGAGAAAATTGATTTCACAGAATTTACAGAAATATATGAAGCACAGAGGGATTATTTGAGAGAAGGGCCTCTAAGGGAATTTCTAGATGAGATTGGATCTATGTGTGTCATTAGTCCAAGCATGCCAGAGCGTTTTAGGCTTGATTTGTTCAGTAAGAGAGCACAGGATGTTTATAAATCATTGACTTTAATTCTAGGGCATGATGAAGCAACTCATATGCCAGTCCCATACATGTTTATGATTGTACAATCTCTACACCCCCAATTGGCACTAATTTTTTATTTTGCATCTCATCTAGCTGACTTGATCCATGAGGGATTGATGGGAATTAAGGACATGAAGGTTAGTAGGCCTTTTGGGTGGTACTATATGCTTATGCACATGTTCCTATACAAAGGTGAGTAGTTCTTCAGCTCAACAATAAATATTGTGAAAGAGAGGAATGGAGAAACCCTTCCAGTACAACTATGGACTACAACCCTATCATGGGACATAATTGATGCCAGTTACATTGCATTTGACAGGGATTTTTCCTCAAGGCTTAGAACTCTTTTGTTTTTTGACAATCCAAGGATCCCAAGAGAGTTGCTAAGATTAATTAGGCCAAAGGAATTGTTATACACTAAATTTGCACCCTTAGTTCAAGCTCTCGTAGTCTTGATAATCCAGTATAACATGGGAATCATCTCAAGGTTGTGGGACCTTTTGCTAACCAAGATGAGACCTCCAGATTTTAGGTTGGTTCCTCTTGGATAATCACCCTGATTTTCTCTAATAGGAAAGTAAAATTTTGAGGGAAAGGGATAGAAGGAGTGCATGGAAAGGGAAATAACTGAAAGCAAATCTACATACCAAGTGATGCACCAAACTTGGGTTTGGATCTCAGTATAGAGGGATGAAATCAATGAAGGAATTAGGTCCAATAAGTTACAACTCACTAGATAGGCTTGCATAAGTATTTCATAGGAGTGTTTGAACAAAGGCTCAACCTATGACCTGCAAACAGACATCCTTTTCTGCAACTAGGTGTAGGAATGAGACAAGGCTGCTAGGGGCTGTAGTATACCCACAAAACACCTAAATCAGATCAGACATAGGAAACACATGAAATTGCAGAAAGTAAGAGGAATCAAGAAACTTGAGATATCATTGAAATCATGCATACACTTTGATCCAATAAGAGATAATCCAGGCAAGCAAGCATGAGGAGAAAAAGAATATCACAGAATACTTGCAATATTTGAACAATCAATGGGAATTTTACAATTGCAAAAAGTTAAGGAGCAGAAAGAATGCCTTCAATAACCTCTGGGGAAAGAAACTTTCCTTTTTAACAATTGGCCAATTCTAAGCACTACAGGCTCCAAAAAAAGAATATATACCACTCACTGCACGCAAGTAGGAGTCAAAATATCTTTGAATTAGGGCTACATAGGTATGCATAAAATAATCTAGCCCTAAAATAGTCACTTCTGATCTTAAATGTTTTCTCTAAATATCATGGCCGATCAGATATTTCATTGCATGTCCATCCTTGAATTGATCAACCTGCAGATGAAAGACCTAGATTCAACAACCTCCCTGCAAGCCCATACTGCCATGAATGCACAAAATCTGATCCCATACTTGAAAGGACTCAAAACGGCACCCTAAAAAAATCTCTGCACATTCCTCTAACTGCAACCACCCTAGCGACATAAATTTTTTGAATTACCCACGGTCGCAATGTTTACCTTGGAAGGGAGTCTGCCAAAATAGGCTACATCTCTTTGACAAAGCAATGGTTGCATGATCGCATGAGTTGAAAGGCCTTCATGCGATCATGCGACAAGTTTTTGAAAACTTGCCTCCGCCCTTCAAAAATGTCAACGGTCACATGATCGCATGAGATGAAAGGCCTTCATGCGATCATGCGACAATTTTTTGAAAACTATTGCTCTTCGCCACAAATGACACCTCAGGTCCGCAAAATCCACCACCTATCATACCTTCACCAACCGCCAGCCACCCACTGTAGATTGGACACATCACCAAACTGCAAGCCCACCGATGCCCTATTGACCGCTAGGGGCTTGTCACATGATCACATGCGGCTAAGAGGCCGCATGAGATCATGTAACAGGCTTTAGATGTTCATGCAATCCTAACCCCGGGTTCACTTTAGGTTCACATTTCTCTTTAGTCACAGGTCCGCTTGTTTCTTTCTTAACCCCGGGCCACATCTAGCAACCATGCAAAAATCATTGATCCTTGCTTCATCCAACGGCAGTCGCTGAGTCTTATAAAAATTTTGGCATATTCCCTTTCATTAGTAGATTACCCAATTAAGGGAAGTCTCGTAATCGCCAGATAGAAAGAATATTCTTCTTTTTAATGCAAGATTACCTGACTAAACCTAGAACTAGGCCCACCTTCAACTGGGCAACCGCGCAAAGCTTGCCAAACCTGAGCCCAGAATCTCCACATGTGATCCCTCTATTCATTCTGACTACTGCATCAGCAAACACCTCGGCATCCCGACACGGACCCACAACAACACCACCTGAAAGCATGCTAACCACTGACGATTTGTCACATGGTCGCATGACCTCGGAAGAGCCCATGTGATCATGTGACCAACCGCATAATGCTACCCGATAACTACTGGTGGCACTATCCACTGAACCCCTACTGACCGCCACCTTGCTAAGAAAACCAGAACCGTTGATGGTTTGTCACATGGTCGCATGGGCTCAGAAGAGCCCATGCGATCATGTGACCAACCATAAGGTGTTAGTCACCGATCACTACTGTGTTGTGGTTTGATCACTTACCGCTTGTCACATGATCACATGCAGCCAAGAAGGCCCATGCGATCATGCGACCAACTACGTGACACTAACTGATGACCGTTTACCGCTTGTCTTGACTGTCGATCCTTTGCTGACACCGCATCAACAGTTTTCATATGATCTCATGGGATCAGAAGATCCCATGCGATCATGTGATAGCCATCAGATCTTTTCTACACTGGCATGGCCTTAGGCATTGGGACCTGCCTGTCGGAGTTGCGCGCTTAGGGTAAAAAATGTAGAAGGTGTCGAAAACATAGAGGGTTTTCAAATGAAGGTTGAAAACACACCAAACTTTCAAACCAAAAGGTAGAAAACATCCTGAGCCTGTAGAGAGGAGGTTGAAAACACACTGGGTTTTTGACACTTGAGCATTTCACTTGGAAAATAGGGCTATGGCCAAAAATGAACGAGAGGGAAATTTTGGGAAACATTTTGGCAACCTCTGCGGGATGTCATCCTGCTAGACATTGGACCAGTCACCTTGACATAATCCATTGGGCATGGGGTCATCTCTCAAGCACAAAAAGCTTTCTGACAGGGAGAGGGACAAAAATTGAATCGAGAAGACAAACCTGTGCACGAGCACTTCTTGGAAAATAGGGAAAAACTAAACTAGAAAGCTGGAAGAAAGCAGGAAAAATATTTACAAGGATTTAAAAGAAGGACCTACAAAGAGGGATTAACCTCAAAGGAAGGCTTCAAGTGGAAACCATTCACTGAGATTGGCAGGGCAGCTCCTTCAAGGGTTGAAAGCTGAAAAGCATTAGATCCTCTGCACTCTGTTATAACAAATGGTCCACACCAAAAGGAATCAAACTTTGTGTGCTTGCTAGGTTTTGACTTGAACTCATCCCATTTGAGAACTACATCTCCAACCTTGAAGTTTTTGACCCTTGCTCTTTTATCAAAGCTTCTCTTGGTTTGACTTTAATGGAATGCCATATCTTGCATTGATTTATCTCTGATCTCTTCTAGCTCCATCAACTGGGCATATCTGATTTGCAGAGGATTACTTTCCTCAAACAAGGCATACTGAGTGGCCAAGTCCAAAGCTATTAATTCAGTTGAAATAGATAACTTAGTCTCTCTTTCATACACCAACATGTATGGGGAGTTAGCAATGATTTTCTTTGGAGTAATTCTATCTAACCATAAGGTAGATCTCAATTTAGTATGCCAGTCCCTTTGACTGTCTTGCAAGGTCTTTTTGATTATTCTAATTAGATTCTTATTTGTTGATTCTGCCAAACCATTCCCCTAAGGATAGTAATTGGAACTTGTATTCAGATAAATGCCCTTCTTGACTACCCACTTTGAGACTTTGAGGCCTGTAAATGCTAATGCATTGTCTAAAACTATAGAATCTAGAATGCCAAATCTATGAATGATGTCATCATAAAAACTTAAAACAACACTCTCATTAGCTTCTTTTAAAGCAACTACTTCTGTCCACCTAGTGAAATAATCGGTTACAGTGATTATCCACTTGTGTCCTGCACTAGATGGAGGGTTAATCATGCCAATGAAATCTATACCGCACTTCATGAAGGGTTTCTCTATTTTGACTGGTTGTAGGAGTAGAGTTGCAAATCTTTCTTTCCCTACAAAAATAGCACATTTGATGCATCTTCTAACATAATCATGACTATCTTGGAAGATAGATGGCCAATAGTATCCAGTCCTCATGATCTTAAAAGTTGTAGTCCTAGGAGAGAAATGGCCACCAAAAGCTCTATCATGAAACTCAAATAAGACATCTGCAACCCTTTCTGAATCTATGCATCTTAGAAGGACACCATTGTGATCCTTTCTGAAAAGAATTTCATCTATCAACACAAAAGGAATAGATTGTAGCCTATAATACCTCCTTTTTGTTGAATCTAGGCCTACAGGACATTGTCTTGTCTTCAAATAATTGATCATATTAGGCAACCAGCTAGCTGGCTTGGCTTGCTCTCCTGTAGAATGCAGCACCAAAGATGCATCTATATATTCCAATTTCTTTGAACTTCCATCTTCTTCCAGATGCTCACAAAGACCTCTTCCTCTAACCAGCTTGGTAATCTGAATATCTATGTCATATTCCATCACCTTAGTGATCCAACCAGCTCTTTTTTCATTTAGGTCCTTAGAAAGAAAAAATTCCTTGACACTTGGATGAGTAACCATCAAATGCACCTTGTTATGAGTCAACAAATGTCTAAATTTTTTGAGGCTCTTTACCATAGAAAGAACATGCTTTTCTACAAAAGAGTATCTTTGTTCATACTCTTCTAAACCTTTGCTAAAGAAAGCAATAGGTTGCTCCAATCCTTCAGCATTTTCTTGAGTCAACATTGCAGATATAGCATCATGACCCCCATAAGCATAAAGGATAAAATCCTTACTGAAATTTGGGTTTAGGAGAGCAAGAGCTTTTGTTAAGGCTTCTTTAATAGCTTGGAAGTTAACTTTTCCTTCTTTGGTCCAACTAAAGGCTGAACCTTTCCTCAACATGGCTGTCAAAGGCTTGAGTAACTCTGCAATGTTAGGCAAGAATCTCCCAACAAAGTTAATCTTTCCTATGAAAGATTGGAAGCTTTTCTTCTGATGTGGTAATGGTAGTTCTAAGATGGCTGCAATTCTCTCAGGATCCATTGTAATTCCTTCCTTGGATACTACACATCCCAATAGTTTGGCTTCATGAACTGCAAACACACATTTCTTAGGATTAAGGGATATCCCAAATTCTCTGCATCTTTCAAAAATTCACCTCAAATGCCTCATGTGATTTACTGCATGCTTTGAGTAGATAGTTATGTCATCTAGGTAGACCAGCACAAACTTGTACATGAGGCCCTTAAAGGCCATATCCATTGCCTTTTGAAATGTAGCACCTGCATTTGACAAACTGAAGGGCATCTTCTGATATGCCATGGTTCCCCACTTGGTTTTAAATGCAGTCTTATATTGATCCTCTTCTTTCACTAAGATTTGATTGTATCCTGAATAGCCATCCAACAATGAGAATCTCTCAGATCCAGAGACACATTGTAGAATTTATTCCATAGAGGGTAGTGGATGGCGGTCTTTTAATGAGGCTCTGTTTAAATCATGGAAATCAACACACAACCTCAGCTCCCCATTCTTCTTCCTAATGGGAACTAGGTTGGAAACCCAACTAGTATGTTTGATGGGGTAGACGATGCCACTTTCTATCAATTTGAGCACTTCCTTATGCATAAGTGGTTCAAGCTTGGGATTAACAGGCCTTTGCTTTTGCCTTACTAGTTTAGCATTAGGCTCCAATTCAATAGTGTGCTGAGCAAGGGCAGGATCAAAACCCTTGAGGTCTTGATACCCCCATGCAAAAACATCACTAAACTCTCTGAACAATTTAGTGTAAGCTTTCTTTTCTTAATTAGTGTTTACTTTTCCAAATTGTAGGCTCTTACCTGGCTCCAACTCTAATTCAGCACAATGTTGCTGCTGGACTACTAGGCTAGCTTTATTTTTCTTGACTTCATCATCCTTGTTGAAGATAGTCTCTAAGGTGACAAGACCTTTAGGCATCTTATTAGATATAAGTTATATCACTTGATCACCATAGTTCTATGATAATCTCTTTTGATTGTGCCTTGAAAAGACATCTTCTTCAAACAAGAAATGCAGAATTTGTTCATCATTGTCAAACACTTGCCAACTAATATTATTATCAGGAATTGAAGGTCTGAAAATAACCTTGATGTGTTGCTGATCTGCCTCTTTTGAAATGCTATTGGGAATGTCAAACTAAGATCCAATAGCAGCTAACCTATCAACATTTTGACTTAATTTTCTAGGGATAGCAACGATATTGAAAGCATGGAAATCTTCAATTGCATCCCAAAATCTATGTTTGTATGCTTTCATGACATCATTCTTGGTTGCACTCGTCCCTCTTACTTGGATGACAACAAGTTCACTGTCACCATATACTTTTAACGCTTTAAGCCCTTTTTTTCTAGCCCATTCTAGTCCATTAACCAGACTTTCATACTCTGCAGTGTTGCTGGTGCAGGAAAAACTAAATCTAAAGGTAGTATAATACCTTTCTCCTTTTGGGGACACTAGCATAGCACCTCCACCAGAACCATGTCTACTTCTAGCTCCATCAAAAAATAGCTCCCAGACCTGACTATCCCGATCATCTGAATCAGTGTATTCTTGGAGAAGGCTTGGTTCTATGGCTCCACTTTCTTGAATCAGATAGCTCCCCAAACCAAAATCCCAAACAAGACTCTCTTGGATCTCTAAGGTTCTTTCATCTAGGAGAATATCAGGGATACTCCCTATTTTGGTGCTTGCTTCACTAGTGGTTGGGAAATCATTGTCATCAAATATAGGACAATTAGTATTGATGGAATTGGACACATATGGCTCTATATGATGTAATGCTAAGGCTTCTAATTTAATGGTGACTTTGGTACTATACCTTGTATGAAAGAGCATGTGAGACCAGTCGGAAGAAAGATAACCTCCTATCTTGGCTGTGAACTCTCTTGAGAGACATATGGCAAACAATGCAGGGAGATCTATGATATATATGTCAAGGAGAATGGAAACCTTAGGACTAGCATGGAGAATTAGACTGGTATCCTTGGCCACACCTATAGTACTGAATAAGGATCCATCAAGTTGTGTAACCTTCTTTCGGAAGGGTTCATATTTATGTCCTAATTGATCAGCCACTTTCTTGGGCATTATAGTGCTAGTAGCTCCACTATCTACTATGCAATTATGCACTAAAGATTTTCCAATAATTAAAGTTACGTAAAAGGGAGGTGGCTTTAAATTCCTACCTTGCATGGTATTGGCCTTGGAGTTGCTAGCTGGAGTCTCCTTTTCTTGGTCAATGTTGACCAACACTGGTTTTGCAGTTTCTTTTGCAGGTTGAGAATTTGCTGCCTTTCTCATGGCCTTCTCCAAAATTTTAGGTTGTCCTGGAATAGACAAAGAGTCCCACATAGACATGGTGACATTCACCTTCTTCATGTTGTCTACAATATTATAAGGTGCCATAGTGTGTACTCTTTGTTGTGCTTTTACTATGATGGGTTCAGCTTCTTTTGGAACTTGGCCTTCTTTGCTTGTGACGATAGGGGCCTCCTTGGATGTGATAGGGGCAACTTGTTGTAGTGGTTCTATAGATGTAGTGGCCTTAGTACCAAAATCTACACTCTCCATGTCTTGGGCTCTTCTCTTTGCTCTTGTGTAGGCAAAAAAAGCAGCTTCATCATTGACTCCATTGAAATCCGGTTGCTCCCAATTGAAAAGAGTAGTCTCATTCTCTTGTGTTTCTTGCTGAGGAGCTGTCCCACTAGAAGGAGCTTCTGTTTGAGCTTGTGAAGCATTTTGAACCATTAGTGCTTGGTTCATCCATCCATTAGAACACATAGCCTAATTTTGGGGCTGATTGCAAGGGAAACACCATTCATTATCCATGGCCATATTGTTTTGACTAGGAACCATATCCCTGACTGGATTTACAGAATTAAGAGGTGCAAGGTTATATGGTTGGAATGGTCTTTGACTAAAATTTTTTCTTTGCCTTTGATAGCCTCTTTGGTATGGTGGCTTATTTTGTTGATAAGGCTATCCTTGATTTTGGTATTGCTGATTAGGACCTTGGCCTTGTGATTGGAAGGGTGGCCTAATGCCTTGGCTTTGTTTCTTCAAGTTTGTGACCTCTTTGGGTAGAGTCTGCAGCAAGTTTGTCATTTCTTGTATAATAGTTTGCTGACTACTCTTCACCTCTTGCAACTCTTGGGAGAAATTTGTTGTAGCGTGTTCCTAACCACTGGTACTAGCTTGAGGTGCTAAAATTATGGGAATAGGGGTAAATGGGGGTACTTGTGTTGGTGCAATGGGCTGAAGACTAGGAAAGATAGGCACGGGAGTCCTTCTCTGTATCATGCCTGCTTTGATCAAACAATTTTCAGCCTTGACAGTAGTGTCAAAAGCTTGGGGTAAAGTGGTACCACCCATAGACTAGATCATGACAGAAATTTGTCTATTTAGACTTTGCAAGTAATACAGGAAGACATGGTCAGCTGATGGCCTTACAGAGACTGGGATTCTATTCCATGTTTTAAGGAACCTACTATTATAATCTATCATTTTCTCTTGAGGGTCTCTCTTTATAGTTGTTAATTGCTCAACCAGAGACAAATTATCTGATTTATCCTCAAAATGCTTGCTTAATGCATCCCCTAATTTATCCCATGAAGTAATAGAACCAATAGTTAAAGTTCTAAACCACTCTAGAGCCTTACCTTTCAGAGACGCTGCTAATAATTTGGTGGCCACATCCTCTTGAGTAATGTTGTGTATGCTGCAAATGGTGGTCGCATCTCTTATGTGCTCAAAGGCTATTGTCTGTCCCTCCCCTATGAAATCAGGTATACTCTTTAATGCCACCAAGGGCACATCATGATACAGTGCAAAATCTAATGGGCTCCCTTGATTGAAAGGTGCAAAGGAAAAATTTCTAGCCATTGTAGGAGGTGTAATCTAAAGATCAACAACTATATGAGCTGTATTTGCTAGACTTGGATTTTCTTCCTCCTCTAGATCTCTGGTCAGAGATCGCCCTCTTCTTCTGAAATGAAAGAGGAGAGGTCTCCTCATTGAAGTATCAAGAGGTGTAGATTGGACTCTTCTTGTAGGAGATATTCTCTGAGTTGACCTGCCTTTGTAGCTTCTTTTCAAGGGCAACTCTAAAAATTTAGCAGGCTTTGAGCTTCTAGTCTCGATCTTTCTCATAAACCTTAAACAAGGTTGGCTTGAATCTTTGAAACCAGTGGAGTCAGCAGATATACTTGATAGAACAACCTCTAAAGGTCTGTATTATGCAATTTGTATATCAGAGATGACACAATCTTTAACAAATAAACTTCTTTACTATCCCATTGGGTGTGCCAGAAATTGTTATACACTGAATTTGCACCCTTAGTTCAAGCTCTCATAGTCTTGATAATCTAGTATAACATGGGAATCATCTCAAGGTTGTGGGACCTTTTGCTAATCGAGATGAGACCTCCAGATTCTAGGCTGGTTCCTCTTGGATAATCACCTTGATTTTCTCTAATAGGAAAGTAAACTTTTGAGGGAAAGGGATAGAAGGAGTGCATGGAAAGGGAAATAACTGAAAACAAATCTATCTACCAGGTGATGCACCAAACTTGGGTTTGTATCTCAGTATAGAGGGATGAAACCAATGAAGGAATCAGGTCCAATAAGTTACAACTCACTAGATAGGCTTGCATAAGTATTTCATAGGAGGGTCTGAACAAAGGCTCAACCTATGACCTGCAAACAAACGTCCTTTTCTACAACTAGGTGTAGGAATGAGACAAGGCTGCTAGGGGCTATAATATACCCGCAAAACACCTAAATCAGATCAGACACAGGAAACACACAAAATTGTAGAAAGAAAGAGGAATCAGGAAACCTAAGATATCATTGAAATCATGCATACACTATGATCCAATAAGAGATAATCCAGGCAAGCAAGCATGAGGACAACAAGAATATCATAGAATACTTGCAATATTTGAGCAATCAATGGGAATCTTACAATTATAGAAAGTTAAGGAGCAAAAAGAATGCCTTCAATAACCTCTGGGGAAAGAAACTTTCCTTTTTTACAATTGGTCAATTCTGAGCACTATAGGCTCCAATATATATATATATATATATATATATATATATATATATATATATATATATATATATATATATATATATATATATATATATATATATATATATATATATATATATATATATATATATATATATATATATATATATATATATATATATATATATATATATATATATATATATATATACCACTCACTGCATGCAGGCAGGAGTGAAAATATCTCTGAATTAGGGTTACATAGGTATACATAAAATAATCTGGCCCTAAAATAGTCACTTTTGATCATAAATGTTTTCTCTAAATATCATGGTTGATCAGAGATTTCATTGCGTTTCCATCCCTGAATTGATCAACTTGCAGACAAAAGACCTAGATTCAACAACCTCCCTGCAAGCCCATACTACCATGAATGTGCAAAATCTGATCCCATACTAGAAAGGACTCAAAATGACACCCTAAAAAAATCTCTGCACATTCCTCTAACTACAACCGCCTTGGTGACATAAATTTTTTGAACTGCTTGCGCTCGCAAAGTTTACCTTGGAAGGGAGTCCGCCAAAATAGGCTACATCTCTTTGACAAAGCAATGGTCGCATGATCGCATGAGCTGAAAGGCCTTCATGCCATCATGCGACAAGTTTTTGAAAACTTGCCTCCACCCTTCAAAAATGTCAACGATCGCATGATCGCATGAGCCGAAAGGCCTTCATGTGATCATGTGACAATTTTTTGAAAACTGTCACTCCTCGCCACAAATGACACCTCGGGTCCACAAAATCTGCCACCTATCATACCTTTGCCGACCGCCAGCCACCCACTGTAGACTAGACACGTCACCAAACCGCAAGCCCACCGAAGCCCTATTGACCACTAGGGGCTTGTCGCATGATCACATGTGGCTAAGTGGCCGCATGAGATCACGTTAAAAGCTTTAGATGTTCACACAATCCTAACCCCGAGTTCACTTTAGGTTCAGATTTCTCTTTAGTCATGGGACTGCTTATTTGTTTCTTAACCCCGTGTCACATCCAGCGACCACATAAAAACCATTGATCCTTGCTTCATCCAATGATAATCACTGAGTCTCGTAAAACTTTTGGCATATTCCCTTCCATCAGGAGATTACCTGACTAAGGGAAGTCTCGTAATCACCAGATAGAAAGAATATTCTTCTTTTTAATGCGAGATTACCTGATCAAACCTAGAATCGGGCCCACCTCCAACTGCGGAACCGCACAAATCTTGCCAACCCTAAGCCCAAAATTGCCACATGTCATCCCTCTATTTATTTCAACCGTCGCATCAGCAAACAGCTCGGCACCCCGGCACAGACCCACAACAACACCACCCGAAAGCATGCTAACCATTGACGGTTTGTTGCATGGTCGCATGAGCTCGGAAGAGCCCATGCAATCATGTGACCAACCGCATGATGCTAGCTGATAATCACTAGTGGCACTATCCACCGAACCCCTACTGACTACCACCTTGCTAAGAAAATCAGAAGCATTAACGGTTTGTCGAATGGTCGCATGGGCTCGAAAGAGCCCATGCAATCATGCAACCAACCGTAAGGTGTTAGTCACCGACTGCTACCACACTATGGTTTGATTGCTTACCACTTGTCACATGATTACATGCAGCTAGGAAGGCCCATGTGATCATGCGACCAACTGCGTGATGCTAAGTGATGACCATTTACCACTTGTCTTGACTGCCGATCCTTTGCTGACACCGCATCAACAGTTGTTGTATGATCTCAAGGGATCGAAAGATCCCATGTGATCATGTGACAACCATCGGATCTTTTCTGCATTGGCACGGCCTTTGGCACTGGGACCCACCTATCAGAGTTGCGCGCTTAGGGTCAAAAACATAGAAGGTGTCGAAAACATAGAGGGTTTTTGAACGAAGGTCGAAAACACACCGAACTTTTGGACCAAAAGGCATAAAACATCTTGGGCCTATAGAGAGGACGTCGAAAACATACTAGGTTTTCAACACTTGAGCATTTCACTTGGAAAATAGGACTGTGGCTGAAAATGAACGAGAGGGAAATTTTGGGCAACAGGAATATTGTCAGGACATCACCATAGTCCATAATTTTGGGGATATCATTCTGTATCCTGTTTCTACATTTTTTAGGGTTTATGGTTGCAAAGTGGCACCATACATTTTATCTTATTAGGTCCCATTAAAAATATGGTATGCTAAAATATTGAGACATATTGGCGACCTACAGGAAACCACTCTCACTGGCAAGGGAAGGGGAACTTTCTCCCTGGAAATTACTATAGCACATCAGTATGTGATTACAAAGGGAGGATGGGTGCATTTGAACATACTTATGCAGCCCTATAGGATGACTAGAGTAGTGGCAAGGTGTGAAAATACAAAGGGTTTCCTCTCAGGAATGTTTAAAGATAAAATAAGGTGTGCTCATATTGAGCATAAATTTAATTTTCCTGAAGATGTGATAAGGAATGAGTTTGACCTTCAAACTCAAGAGATTGAAAAAGAGAAATGGATCATCTACAAGAAATCTATGGATTTCATTCAGAATTTTGACAAGGCTTATGACCCATTAAAAGGCTTTGAGCCATGGGCAAGGAAAGTGGATGCCCTAATGGAGCATTTTGAAGAAATCATGCATGCAGTGAATGAAAAGAGGGTTGTTGTAAGCAAGACTGACCCTGAGAGGGCTAGGCAAATTTTGAGCCAACCAAAATATATGAAATTGACTCCAAGGGGAGTCTATACAATGTAGAGGAGAAGTGGATACACTGTTCTCTTACCACCACAACAGAGAAGTGAGGATATTCCCTCTACTTCTAAAGGGAAAAGGCCCATGGATGAATCAGCAATGCAGGGACTGTCTCCTAAGAGGCAGAGATAGGAAGGGGTAAGGAAATGAGAGGAAGCTTATTCTCCTTCTCAATCCCCTATCCAATTGGATGAACATGGTGTAGCAGAGCTACTGGTACAATCGAGAAATGAGGGAAACATTTTTGTTTCCAATGATGACTTGCAAGAAGGGATGCCTAAGGCACCTAAAGAAGTAGCCATGGACCTTACTATTGATGAATTTGAGGGTAAACAATTAGACCCTATTTTAAAGAAAGCTAGTGACTCTTTTCTTGTTGATGACAAATTTGTCAAGACTAGGGCATTCTCCCAGTTTTTATGGAGAATGAAGATAAATCAATATAGAGAGATTTGTGAGAAGAAGAGGGAAGAGTTCCTTGATAAAGACATAATAGAAATAGAAAGTGAGACCAAGGAAGAGATGGTCAAGTAGTTTGAAAATTAATCCTAAGGAAGGAAGGGCCATGGTTCATACTATAGGAGTGTTAATTTTGCCAGAGTGGGACATTGCTGATGCAATTGTATTTGACCAAGTCAAGAAGAGCAAAGTGAAGACTCTTACTACTACAGAGTAGGCCAAACAAGCTACTAGGGGCATTTATTTTTCAGAGGATCATGCAGCCTTGGTCATGTGGTCCCTAAAGGGGGAGGAAGATAAAGGAAGAAAGGAGGCTCTCTCCACAGGATATGGAAGTAGTTTTTTAGTACAAAGAGTAGGTAAAACTTCTGGTGTGGAAGCATCAAGCTTAATTTTAGAGACTGCCAAGTTCAATGATAAAGTGGTAGAAAAGGATGCCCAAGAAAAGGAGGATCTTACACTCAAATTTGAAATTGTCCTTAAGTCATATAATGATCTCAAGGTGGAGTTGATCTAGAAGGATAAATTGATTGCTCAGCTATCAGGGCCCTAGGACCACAGGTCTCCCCAATTTGTAATTTTTGACAAGCCTATAGTAGCTTCATCCTCAAACCCAATTGTTGAGTTACCACAATAGCCCTACCCAGAGACAAGTATGGATGTGAGGGTTATTTGGGAGAAACAAAGATTAACAGAGGAGACTAATAAATTGAGGGAAATAATAGTGCAATTAGAGAAGGAAAAAGATGAAAATGTGAAGGCCACAACTTTGGCAAACCAGAAGTATGAAGAGAAAATGAAAGATGCAATCATGCAGTTTGCATATGATTTGAACCCCTCCATTTGCCATAGTCATGCCAGTAAATTTTATTCATTATTTGAAACTTTGAATAAGGAGAAGACTGAAATGTCACCAATTTTGAAGAAATGGATTGAGAGATCTCCTAATGTGAAGCTTTTTTGAATGCTATCAAAGGGCCAAGAGGATCCTGATCCATTGATTAAGCTAGTGCATTAGATTGTGAAGAAAATGGTATAGTATGACATCATTTTAGATAATTTTATCAAAAGATCAAGTATGTTGACAGCTGAATTAATGCTTTCAAACTATGAGCTGGTGCCCACTATTTTCACAGACAAGGTAAAATTTAAAGAAGCATATCTATGGAGAGAAGAGATGGATGCACTTTTGTCAAAAATGGTGATTGGTGTCCTAAATGAAACTTTTTCTATTAGCAGCGTTATCAAGTTGTTAATAAATGCCAAATCAATGTTTGATAATATTCAGCATAAGGTTACTCAGATTGAAAATGAATGGGAATAGTTATCAAGTAAGAGGACTGAGTTTTCCAATTTTGAGTTCCCAAGAGAAGAGGTGTACAATAAATGGAGGTATCAGTACATACCTCATGTTGAAAAATTTAATACTCCTCTAGCCTCCTAGAGCAAGTGAAGGCATTTACTTTTTGAGTCATAAAGGGTTATTGAGATATAGAAAGACATTCATTGTAAGATGGACAACAAGATGTTGCAAATTAGATTTTTTGAAGGGAGCCAAGGACATTATTAAAGACATAAAGAAAGGTCACTCAGCTACAAATATCTTACCTGCTTGACTTGTGTATTTATTGTAAACTTTTCAAGGTTGTTGTAGAGGTTTTTAGGTTTGAAATTTTGAAAACCCTAGAATGATCGGTAGGTTGTTGCATCTCCTTGTATATAAAGGATTTTCCATGATCATTCTAGGCATTGAGAGTTTAGGATTTGAAAAGATAAAATTTATGAAACCCTAGCCCTCAGTCGGTGATTGTAATATATTGTATCATTTTTCATCAAGCAATAGAAAGAATTACAGGTTGTTGCTACTATTTTGCAAGCTTATCATTCAGAGTATGATGTATACAAAATTCAAAGGTTATACTTAATACAAAATTTCAAGTCTTTCTCTCTCCTTTGAGTTTAGTCTATAAATCTTTAAGTCTTCATGAGATTTATATGTATGTATTTAGCTTTGAGTTCTGATCTAGGATCTGATTAAATACTGCTCAGAGTGGGATACATGTTTACTGAATTCATTTAAGGATTTTCTAAAAAGTAGGAAAGAGTTCAAATGTTCTTTATTTATGTTTAAAGACTAGGTTCTTCTCCAAATATCTTTGCATTCATTCTGTCTTCTGATCTTTTGTCTAATGGATAGGGCACTGGCCGGTATTTCCCTATTTTTCTGTGTAGATTGATTAATATCTTGTGATCCTAAAATATAATCATTACTAGCTATTTTACTTTATTTACATTTATGTGTTGTTCTACCTAGTGGTGGAGTGTCAATGAGTAATAGGTTTTTACTTAGTACTTTCTCACTATCATCTGTTTTAAGATCCAGTATTAGATAAAGAATAGAGTCATATCTCTTGGATCAGGTGTACCCACCTTGGTTTTATAGAGCCAGAAGTGAAGAGGGAAGTCTTGTCCCTATAGTTGGTCCATTACTTATAGATTTCCTACATTTGGAATTAACCAATCCTTAACATCAGTCATAAGCATACTGGTATCTCTTGGAGTGTAAAATATTTTGAAGAACCAACATAAGAGTATGTTATAGTTAGGGTTAGGGTTATGATTAGAGTTATGATTAGTATCATATTTAGTTATTTCATGAGGGTTAGTCATGGGTTAGTGATGTGATGCATAATGTTTAGTTTGGATTGATATTAGGGTTAAAATATTCATGTAGGTTAGTATGAAAAATAGGGTGAACGGTCAAATCAATAATATGATTTGGAGTTGATATGTAGTGTTTCTTGTAGGGTTAGTGATGGGCTATGGTTACGATTAGGATTAAAATTTTGGTTAAGGTTACTACAACAAATAGGATCAACAGTCAAATTAGTCATATGATTTGGGGTTCACATGTAGTGTTTATTTTCTAATATGATGAATGGTGAAATTAGTAATATTGTTGGGTGGTTTAACCTATTAAGGGTTATTATATCCATTATACTTAGCATTTAACCTATGCTAAATGAGAGGGTTATGGTTAGAAATAGGATTATGGTATAACCTAGTAAGGGTGAAAAGAGAAACTTCATCAATTATAAACTCATTTGGGGTTCATATGTAGTGTGTCTTGTAGGGTTAGTGATGGGTTATGGTTACAATTATGGTTAAAATATTGGTCAAATTTAGTATGACAAATATGGTTAAAATATTGGTTAAGTTTAAGATGACAAAGAATGCAATGATGCAGCTAAGAATGAATTAGGATGCAACTAGGAATGGATAATGATGCAATGATGAAACTAAGGATGAGCTAGGATGAAGGGATGTTGAGGTAAGATTGTGGGATTATGAAGGAATAGTGGATATATGATGGGCCAAGCTTGTCTTCTCTCTCTAGATTGAAATAGCGATGGTTAACTTGGAATGGGGTTGCAAACTGCTTCACTCTGGTGTTATAGCCCATATTATCCAGTTTCTCTTGATACTTCTAGTTTGCTTGGATTACTTTTAGGATGGGTTGATGATCTTTTAGGTCTCTTTTTGCAATCTTCTTCTCTTAGTAAACTCAAGAATTTGGAAGTTTAGCCTTTTTATGTTGGATCAAATAGGACATAGCTCAGAAAGCTTTTGGCAATTGTTTTGAAACAAGGCTTTGGGTGTCTGATTTTGAAGGATCTCTTCTGTAAGGTTTTTTTTTAAAGTTTGTGATCAATTTTTGGATTCGTTTGATGTCTCCAATGGCAAAGGAAAAACTTGACAAAGACACTCTAAAAGAAATCCTAACAAAGGACAAGGAAATTTTGTGGGATACAAGCAATGATTGACCATTGAAAAATGATACTTTTTTTGAAGAGAGTGTATGTTCTGAAAAATATTTGAACTAAGCTTGTAACTTTGAAGAATACACTAAACAAAACTATCTAAGGGAAGCATAGTATCATAATATTTTCCCACAACTTGATACCCCAAAAGAGGGATACATATGGTGAGTGTCTTAAGGTGATCAGAGAAACCACAAGGATTGGTCCTTGCACAAAGACTCTGATACCTTTGGGATTAGATCGGGTAGCTTCTGATTTATCAAGTATTTAGTTGGTCTCTAGAGTACTCCCAATCGATTTGTATGTGCATGACTCACTTAAGTGCCTAGTTGACCATGCCAAAATAGTAGGGATATTCACCTACCTTGGGCTACCATCAACATGCATCACCTGAGCTTGAGGGGATGAAGCGAGAGTTTTCTTAGCACTTTATTTCTATGTCGGCCAGGGAAGTAATGGTTTGAAGTCATTCTCCAAAGAGGAAGAACTTTTATCTTTGAATAAGCTTCTCTAAAAGTGAAAATGGTGAACTCATCCAAGTCCAACTTCCCTCACATTACTTTAGCTAATCAAGGATTTGCAAAATGGGAAACTCTTTAACAAACACACCAAGAAGATTTATTGCCTAATTTTGATTGAGTGAGTTTAAAATTGAAAGCTTTTTGAAAACACGTGTTTAAGATTTCAGTTTGTTCATTTTCTTGAAGACACAAAAATCTTGGAAAGAGATTTGCAATTTTTACCTTTCACTCATGATTGTGTGTTTGAAAGATTTAAATTTGAAATGAAAATGAACTCTGCTTTGTTTTCTCTTTAGGGAATTGAAGAATGATGTTTTCTTTCTTTTTGAAAGAAAATGATTTTTTTCACTTTGGTTCACCCCATTAGTTTCACTCAAGATTTGGTGTTCCTAGAGTTCATTTTTAGACCAAAAGAGAAGTTCCTAGATTTGATTTATACATGAAAACTTGGAAAAATTTCAAAATTTTGCAACAAGACATTATTTTTCATCAAGATAAAAGCTTTAGGATTGAATTGGGAACTTTTAGGAAAGATTAGGACTCTTTACGAACCAAATAGAAAAGATTAGGAAAGATTTGCAAATTTTGTTCCTAGTTTGCAAGAGATTTTGAAGGACACTTTAAGACAATGCAAATGAAGTCCACTTTAGCTAAGACCAATGAATCAAGATTTATTTGAGAACACCTAGAATGAATTATGATTTATTTAGGAACCAAATATAAATTACAATTCAAATTTGTGGTTCTTTTTAAGCACCCAAAGTTTGAAATGTTCGTCACTTGCATAAATGACCCTCAAAACCTTAGATTTGCATGAATAAGGTTCTTTTTGGCCAAATGAAAGTCATTAGAGTTGATTTTTATTATTTTAGGACCAAATATGAATGTTTAAGATTGATTAGGAACAAAATAGGAAATAATAGGAAATATTTGCAAATTAGTCCCTTAAGGGCACTCAAACATGACTAGAAGTTCATTTTAAGCTTTAAAATGAAGTGTTTTTGGTTCCTAATCACCCAAGAAAGTTAATGATCCTTAAGGCCTTAATTTTTTGGTGAAAAAATTTCCTCCATGAAGTACCTAGAATATTTTTATGTTATAATTTAAAAGCTTGAAGCCTAGGGTCACTAGGATCCCCAAACAGGCCAAAAAAGTGAGTAAAAACCAAGTTTAGGACCTTAAATGAGATTCCTACCTCCCATACAACAATTGGAGCCAGGAATTACTTATATTAAATTTTTTAAAGAAAATCCATGCATTCCCATATGACAATTCATGATTCCCATATGACAATTGAGCCAGAAAGTTCAAAAATGGCTTAAAAATGCAAGAAAACTGGCCCATATGACAATTGCATCATGGGAGTCAATTTTCGTATAACATATGGGAACTCCCCATATAAAAATTTCTCAAAATTATAATTATTCATATGAAACTACAACAAAATCTATTCGGGAGGTGTTAAAAACTAAGTTTTTCACCAAAAAACCCTAAAAAAGTCAGCTTTAAAGGCTTGTGGAGTCCCACTAGGCATGCCAAAATGTGATGAGAGAAAACCTAACCTGTTAAAAACAAGCATAGACATTCAAAAATTATTCTGAGAGCATATTTCTAACATATAGAGAAAACTATTTGCTAAGTTATTCAGATAGAACTTAAATGGGAGCACCTTGTCACCATTTTCATTTGCTCTCACTTTAGGGATGTGGGTGTGCTCTCAAAAAACTTGGAACATATCCCTAATTATTATTAGGAAATAAAAGGATGGATTAGGGACTAAGAGAACCCCATAATGGCACACAAATAGGTATAGAAGACCTGTTTTGCCCCTAAGGCCTCAAAGAGCCCAATGATTCTCAAATTCAAATTAAGCTACAAATGACTAATCTAGAGTTGATTTTAGACCAAAATGAAGTGTGATGATGATATGCAATGCAAAAAGAAATGAAAAAAAGTTAGGTTAATCCATTATGCTATGCTAATGTGAGTTAGAAAGCATGAAGATGAAGTAAACTAACAATTATATGATTAAGCTATGAATCTAGGAATAAAATAGCATTATAACTTTACTATGAAAATGAAAGATGAATTTATGAATTTCTCTAAGAAGTGAGGGTATTTATAGGATTTGAGGAAGGGCTTGGGTTAGGAAGTAGAGTTAGGGTTAGAGGTAAGGTTTGGGGTAGAGTCTGAGGTTGAGTTAGGGGTAAGGTTAGATTGGCCTTGGATAAGGTTGCTCACACATGTGTGAGAAACACTAGGGACATGTGCAAGGGGACCAAGGTGTAAGAGAAGACATAGGTATTCACTTATGGATTTTAAGAGACTTAAAGAGTGTGTAAGGAGTCATTAATGAGTCTATAAGGCTCATTAATGAAGGGGTTTGACAAAAAGTAAAGGAGACTTGGATTAGGCTAAGAAGGTTAGGACACACCTTCTAGATAGGTTTAGGAAAGGTTTAGGGAAGTTTAGGAAAGATTAGGAAATATTAGGAAAGTCTAGAAGATTCTAGGGATTTAGGCTTTAAATAAATATTTTATTTATTTAGGGGATGTGACAACATCTATTAAATAATGATTCAATAAATAGGGGAAAATCACTCAAATTTGATTTAAATGGTTTGGGGAGGGATTCTTTAATTAAATTTGTTTAATTAAAATAGGAGGAATTAATGGCATAAAAATAAATAAATAAATAATAAATGATGATGTCATCAGGGGTTTCTAGAAAATAAAAATACTTTTATTTACCAATGAATTTTGAGGTGTCTATAGTACCAATGAAGTACAAGAGTCCTCCAAGAGGGAACAACATTGGAAGACAAGCACTGGGGAATAAAATGAAACACACTCTAATCTAAAGATGTAGAAGTAGACACTACCCTCACAGACCGTCCATCAATAGATCATCTCCCTCCCAATATTTGATCATATGGGAAGTGAGGTTGAGATTGTAATGGATCAACAAAAATGTTAGCTCAAGGAACCCCACTAGTAGTAAGAGCCAAGGATGAAACAACCTCAACATTATCATCTAACAACTCAACTATGGAAAGTGAGAAGGATTGTATGAAGATTGTCATCAACATTGGAATATCCTCTCATGAGGCAAATCTACAAACCTCAATTCTTGTAGGAGACCCATGAGGAGTTATAGATAAAGACAATTCCCTACTAGCCTCAGTGAAAGGGGAAAATAATTTTTTTGGAGAAGTCAAAGCTTTCTCCATCACAAGGAAGAAAATAGAAAGTGGATATGTTAGAGTAGATTTATGATGGCTAAACTTTTGGATATGACATTTCTCAATCTTTCTCTTAAAATATAGAGGAGAAGACATCTGATTAACTGTAGCATCCTTCAGGACATTAGGGAAGATGACATGGTAGTCTTGAGATGGGGTGGGTGCAAGCTGGATGAACATTACTATACTAGACATCACTTGGGTGTGTATCATATTTATAAACTCATGGTATAGTAGGATATATGGAAAAGTGGTCATCAGAGGTGGCTCCTATGAAGGGGAGATGAACACTTGGACCCATTTTGCATAGGGTTTGATGGTTACTCCTAGTGTAGGGGGAAGTATGACAAAGGTAGCAATACGGCCAAGAGCTGGTGTAGCTAAAACTAAAGTATGAGCAGAGCTAGAAGTAGAGGCTGAAGTGATAGTAGATAGGCTCAAAATACACATCCACCCTTTGGGTAACCTCAGCTACCAAATCCCTCTCCTGTCAATGATGCTTGTGCTCATGTACAAGCTGGTTTCAACACAAATGTGGGCCCAAGGTACAACACTATCCTACTCTATGGGGGAGGTCTATGATGTCATAATCAATAAAGGAGATGGCCTTGCTAATGGAGTAGGAGAAAAAAGCTAATGTAGGAAATATTGGCTTAGTTACAAGCACCTTTCCTATTTTTTCCCTATAGGCAGTGGTAGGAATAAATTATGCACTCGAGGGTTGAGTAGAAACTGTCAAAGGAGGTGGCATGGCATTATGAGACCTATTACCCTAGCCATAAATGATAGGGTGATGTATGTCTATAATGACAAGGATAGGAAAAATTGGATGCACCTTGAGCTTTGGTAGCATGGTTACCTTTCCTTTATCCACATTAGATGTGAATGCAAGAATAAAAGACACCACCAAAGGCTGCATGGATTGAGGTAGTCGAGGAGGCTTCCCATAGGGTACATGATTTCCTTGAACCCCTAATTAGGAAGGGATAGAATATGAAGCATGTTAAGCCTCATAAGAGGGTTGAGCAAGGGAAGGTGCTACAAATTTTAGATTAAGTTCCATGACTTATACTTTTGATAGGAAAGAAACATTATATCCCATCAAGGGACATGGGCCCTATCAAAGTAGGCCAAAAGTGGTCAAGTGAGAAGCCCCCATGGGACACAAAAGGAGGATATCCAATGTCTTGAATGGTATGAATTATCCCCTCATGATGAAACTTTAGACATTTATGGATAACAAAAGGGACAACTTCCATACAATTCAACTAGGGGATACTTAGTTTGACCTTGAAGAGGTCCAATTCAGGAATCACCATGAATGTTGAGAAAATTTCTTTGGGTCCCACTTGGATTGTCAAAGTGGTGGACCCCAAAGGGGGGAGAGACAACTCATCATGTGTTCTAATGGTGGTGGAAAAATTGTCATACTTTCCTGAGTTTAAATTATTGACAAAGAGGACCTTCTCTATGATCACATCTACCTGGCACGTAGGGTCAACCAAGACACCTAAAATATAAATTATATTGATTGAGGTTAGGAAATAAAGGGGAGAAGGCTCTTTTCTATTTGGTTCATCTAGATGTGAGAATGTGATAGCCATCTCAGGAACCCTCCAAGTTGGTAGGGAAATCGAAGTGATAGTCACCATGTTGATGTAGGGGCTATCACTTAGAGGAGGAGATGATGAATATGTCATGATAAAATTTGATGAATGTGGGGGGAAATGATCTATATAGTTTTTCAATTCCCTATTTGCATTATCCATAGACTTGTTAGCTTTTGGCTTCCTTTTGTTCATCTTGATGGTGCCCCTGTCTATGTGGTCTTGGAAAAGATGTCAAAGATGTACACAAATCTCTATTTCATGACCATGCACATGATGGAATGATATAATTTTGATCTATTTTTACCACTAAGAGTAGGGGGAATTATCAGGAAGGGGTTGATTTTTTGGAAGGGTTACTAGGTTGTATTTTAGTGACCTTTGTAGAACACTCACATATCAGTCAAATATCCTTGTGAATGTCTAACCCCTTTGAAAATTTGTTGTGAAGTAGTTAATTTCAGTGGGTTGTTATAGTGCCATAACATTGTCCACAACCTTATTCTTCTAAGATCCTCCAAAAGTGGAGGCCCCTCTATAGGCATTTGAGGAAGAATCCCCAAATTGACCCATAATGTATTGATAGTATATTAGTACACTACAAAGGTAGGAAAATTTTTGATACCTATTTAATCATAACTTCTCCCTTAGTGTCATTTGTAGTTTTCCAATAAACATACTTTAGAGATTGACATCGGGTGGGGCATAAGGCAATTTTGTAGAGATAGATTGATACCTTGAGATGAAGTCAGTTATCTTCTCATTTGGTTTTTTCTTACAATGAATGAGGTCTTCAATAGTGACATTTCTCCCTATTTTGGCCTAAAAATGAGTGAGGAAGGAATCCATCAGGTGATCAAAAGTACCAATGGAATAATCTAGAAGAGAGCTATACCATTTTGTAGTGGTTCCCTTAAGGGATCAAGAGAACAATTTGAGTAGTATATAAACTAGATTATGATAGTTGCTACACTAAGTCAAGAAAGAATTGATGTGGAGATAAGGGTCTCAATCACCACTATACCTTTCCAATTTCAAGGATTTATCCCTCTATATGACAACTATGTTTTCAACACTTGCATAGTTAATTAATTATAATGATAGAATGGAGTTAGAGAACTTTGATTATTCATAGTCAAGAAATTAGATAGTTGTTACAACTATCCCATATTTTGAAATATGGTGTTAGAGATAAGATTTATAGGTGGGGGAGGTGGAGATGGATTTTAGATGATACACTATTGACTCCTCCTCCATCACCCCTAAGTTTCAAATTGTACCCTGAGAGATTCCTGCTTAGAGTGAGACTAGGAATAGAACCATTGTTCCCAAGGATAGTGCTAAGAGTAGAATCTACCATATGCACTGATATTTTAGATATCATTACCCTAATATAATCTCTAGTGAGGTTTGATTGATTCTCTTGAGATTTAGGATGAGGTTTGGCTATTTTATCACCCACTATCCTTCCTAAATCCAAGATAACTTTGAGGTGTTCCTTATTTAAGACCAACAATTCTTAGATTATAGATGACATCTCTAGCTTTGGGATGAAAACTCTTTTAATTAATTAATGGCTAAATATCTCTTAGGTTTCCCTCAAAGGACTAAATCTTATCAAACTTGATAGTAAGTGTTGATTCATGGTCCACTATAGGGGGAATTAGGTGAAGAACTATTTCATGTAGAATTCTAGGATCCCCCCTTTAGAGAGGTATTGAGCCCCAATATTGGACATGTGAAGAAATAGAAACTAATTTTATCATTAGGATCCTTATTCCCAATAAATATAGGACTTGATCTAGCAGTACTATATCGGTTAGGAGGGATGATATGTCTTGTATAATTTCACACAACAATTCCTGAAGTGGTATGGGTGGCGAAGCTCATAGAATTTTCATAAAATATAGACTATCAAAAGAGGTTATCAAGAGTAAGATTCACATTGGGTTCACCAAAATGTAGAGAAGGAAAAAGTGCACCAACCTAGAGACTGATTAAAGTCTTAAGGGATGAATCTTCACTTACTCCACCTCCCTTCAACTAGTACGTAGAGCTAGGGGGATCAAATAGATGTTTGTTGGAGAGAGTTTTAATTAATCTAAAGCATTAAATGTGAAAGTAATGTTAATTAAGTAAAGACTGAATAAAGATAAGTGCTAATAACTAAAGTATATTAGATGATAAAATTTTTTATACTATTGAAACTGAAAGAGATAATTATGACAAGAAATCCCTAAGCTTTATAAGTTCACTTCCGTAGATGCTAGCATAGGTCACGGATGACAACACATGTACATGATGAAAATGTGGCATGCTAGCATATCGTATAGACAAAGTACAAAAACAATGACCAAAATAAAATGAGAGTATTATAAACTAAATAAATAGACTATACAAAAAACAATACATTAACAAAACAAAAAAACACACTATTATACTATGAATATAATGATAAATGAAAGAGAGGGAAGGTGTACCACTAAATTTGATGTTTGATGAAGTTGATATATTGAACTTATGCCTCTACGAAATGTGGACACACACAAATAGTGAAAAGTGTTGGGGTGGTTGTTTTTTTACTTGCCTCATCCCTCCTTTGGTGTTTCCACCTCCAAAATAGTCAAATAGACACAAGATAAATGATGAAAAATAATCATAAATAAAATACATACATTGATAGGATGCCAAGAAAATGATCAAGATAATATTGATATGTTCAAAAGACACTAGTAAATGGAGTAGAGAGACTTCCCTTAAAGAGATGGAAACCAAATGATGTAGATAGTGAGACTAATGTACTAAAAATGCAATTAAGAGATCAATAACTATGAGTAAAAAATATCTAAAACATGGAGTTAAGAAGCTATAGATGAATAACAATGTCCAAATTACCAAGAGAGACCCCAAAATCATGAGAGAGAGAGAGAGAGAGAGAGAGAGAGAGAGAGAGAGAGAG
This sequence comes from Chamaecyparis obtusa, assembly GCA_027943335.1. Taxonomy (NCBI): domain Eukaryota; kingdom Viridiplantae; phylum Streptophyta; class Pinopsida; order Cupressales; family Cupressaceae; genus Chamaecyparis; species Chamaecyparis obtusa. The sequence continues at coordinate 63,082 of BSBK01014059.1, forward strand.
AGAGAGAGAGGCTTGCAAATGGGACTATAATGACCAAATTTGAATCCTAGTGTTGACGGGTGATGGATTTAGGCATTACATTCTACAAGGTGGTAGTTTGTAACACCTTAATGACACTCTACATATTTTTAGATTCTTGGATGAGTGCACATCAAATGGACATCTCTATGGTGCACACGTGTCCAGTGCCTGACAAGTCGCATAGCCAAAATCCTGAAATGGGTAGTGAGGGAATGTTGAGAGTATATAGGTAGATGATATATATTTATGAGTCTTAGGATAAGTTTAGGGTAATCCTAAATGGTAATTCACACAAGGGTGAAAATTTAAGCCATTATATAATTATAAAGAAGCCAACACAAAATCAAAATCCTAAAATTGATGAGTCATGTCATCCTATTCCATCATGTGAGTTTCTTGTGATGAGGCCTTTTTTACCCCCACACCTATTATTACTCTTCCATCGAGCCATCACTTTCATTCTTCTTCAACCCCCTAACATTGTCTCACCTATCATACCCACTAACACCATAAAAACCCAATCACCATCTTCTCCTACCATCATTCAACCTCAATCTAATAAACCTCACGAATGCACCCTTATACCATCTACCCCTATTGAAAAAATTCACATATTTCTATCCAATCCATCTAAAGAGTCTATCCACACATCTTCCATTAAACCATCCACAAAAATCCTATCACTTTAAGATCTTTTTATAGATCATGTTGAGCCATCTATTGAACCAATTCAAGCTCCTATGATTATGCCTACTACATATCACAATCTATTATAATTCTACCCATCTACATCATGATCCTTCCATCCTATCAAATCCAATTCATGCTTCCTCATCTCCCATCCATATTATCCCACCACCTCCACTCTATTCCCTTGGTTCATTTACAAACTCCTCCATGGCCATTCTCTTGCATCATAAGAACACCTCATGTCTACCACGCTTCCACTTCTACTTAATAATGGATTCACATCTTTTTCCCTAAGGAACAAGTGTCCCATTTTAAATAAAATATTCAAGAAAATGAATTATCAAGGTAAAGTCTTAGGCCTACATGAGAAAGGTAGGTTGGATCTTGTCAAGGTCAAAGCAAATCCATAGTTAGAAGTTCTTGATTACATATCCCAATGCCCTTCATCTAATTTTTTTGGCACAACCTTAGTAAAATCCAAGCATTTTTTTGAATCCATCATTACATCTTCCCATCATCCCTCCATTCCTGCTTCTCTATCATATCAACCGAATACAATTGTCCATCTTCCTCCTTCATCCTCTAAATCCATTTTGGGTCCTTATATCCTAAATTCCACTATTACGTATTCGTCATTTACCAAATCCATTTTGGATCCTTATATCCCATTATCCCACCCTACATATTTTCCACTCATCCCATCATACAAAAATCCTACAATCCCAACACCTATCATACAAAACCTCTGCTCATTCCCAATCACGATCAACAAAGGCATATTGTAATGTCGCCAATCTGATCCTTATGAGATTTGGGCTGATTTACTTAAACTTATTTCTATTAATTTTATACTTGAGATCAATTGGATGTGGCAACTATAATTCCAAGTCTTTTGATATTATTTGAGGATTAGATTTATCCACAATATTGGTGTAATGATGGTGATTACTATCTTCAATCAATTATGATTGTATAAACCTTAATTGATGAGTTCAATAGGTATAACCATAAGATAGAACTAAAATGTACTTTAGTTGATTCTGATATGATGCTTAAGGCTTAGGGGATGATTTTATCATTATTACTAATAGGCATCTCCAATTTCATGTAATCTAACTTTCCAACCTAGTGGTGAATTATCCCCACTTGAATCTTGCCTCATCTGTAATACAACTCTTTTAAATAGCTAATTTCTTAATCTCTTGGAAAACAAGCATTCAATAGCTTCCAACCAAAGGAAAATGTACATATGTATCAATAATGTTTGTAATCAGCTGACTTTGTCCATCTCCTGACTTTGTAGTTTATTAATCCATAGAATACACTAAGCATTTGTGACACATATAGCCAGTAGTTTATCAAATAATTTATATACTAGCACTTGCACCTTTGAAGGCTGCAAGAGTTTACGCCAATAGTTTTATATATATTAAATAATGTCATTGTATTGAAATTATGACTAAAAATTTCTCTTCCAATCTCTATCTTATCTTACCCCTCTTTACTTTTCACCTCTTTCTATCTATATCCTATTTCCTTTAATTCTCTTTGTTCTTCTCTATCCATCTATCTATCTATCTATCCATCTATCCCCTCATATATCTTTATCATTCTCCCTCATATATCTTTATTGTTCTATCTCTTCATTTCCACCCTCTCCTCTTCCTATTTATGTCCATTCACAATTATTTGGAGGAAAATTCTCAATAGATTTCCACTGCCATTATAAGCACAAAAATAGTTGAATCTACATTATTTTATAAATAAAATACTCAAGCAAAGAAAGGAAGAAAAAACTTAACAGAACCCTAAATTTCCATCTTAATAAAAAAGTAGAGCAGTGAATTTTCTTAGGGCAGTGGTAAATTTTGAATACCACCATGTTACTTGGTTTTGTATTGCTCCAATCTTGAGGGAAGATTCTCTAATCTATACCATTTTCTTGAATTATTTCTACATTTAAATAGGAATTTGAAATGCAACCCATGTTTAACTCTATTTTTAAAGCTAAGACATATCATTATCCTTTATTGGACACTTCTATTATTTTAAATAATTATTCCCCTCTTCCTTTGCAATCTAGTAAAATATAAAAACCTAGATGATTGTTTTTGATGCATGTAGGAACATATTCATAATATGTATACACTATCTGGAATATCAAAAAATATCAACTTATTTATTATATGCTTCTTTTATGGCAGGTGCACATGTTATCATTCAGTGGCCATATAGATGCAAAAGGCATCATGGACCTTGTGAAACATATTTCTCCATGACATACAATTCTTGTTCTTGGTGAAAAGCCTAAATGGCCTTGGTAAAGACTATGATTTCCTTTGAGCTAAGAATTCCATGTTATGATCCTATGACCAATGAAACTATTGATATTCCTTGCGCTCATACTATTAAAGTTGATGCCACAAAGCAATTTCTATGAAACAATGTGTGCAAGGCTAAATGCATGAACCTTGAGAAAAAGTAGCCCGATTGGGCCTAGGCATGGAGCAGACAAAAATTCTTCAAAACCTTATCACCAGAGATAGAATATCAAGCAATTGCACAAACCCAAAGAATTTGTGTGATTTTGAGAATGAATCATGTGCCATCAAAGAACATACAGAGCATTAAGAAAGAAACATTGTTTCAAGTCCCATGATAATGTAACTCCTGATATTGAGCAAGAGCCTGGTGTGCATCATGGTCATAAATTTTCATTTCATATGCAAACATTGGCAATGGATTGCCTTCCAGAGGTGATGGATGATGGAAATAAGGGAGCATCATCCATGAATATGAATGCTAATGGAAATAAGGGAGCGTTATCCATGAATATGAATGCTACTATCAATTTGTCATCAGATGATGGTTTTCCATTTTCATATAAAAGATTTGATTTGGGAGCTTTGGCTCTCCAAGAACATGAGGTTTGTATGTTGAGATTTTGTACCGAAAGGATACAAAATTAAGAGACATTTATGAATTTATGAAGTTTGAGGTGTTCAAGTGGGGCAATTTTTTTAATGTCTGGGGATTGGATTTGAAAGTGTGCTTTGATATTTTTGAATTTAGGGGTTGGATTTGAAGGTGGTGTTTGAAATTAGAGAATGTTGGGTTTATTTGGAACTTGGAGTTGGAATTATGGTAGTGTTTTAAAATTTTATTGTTTTCATTGTTTGTTGAGTTGAAATTCTTGGAATAGATATTTTTTTCATTGCCCCGTAGATTGTATCCCTTTTGACCATTACAGGGGCTTTACCTTGGCTGTACTGTCCCTGGACACTTGAAACATGCACTGTATTGCTCCTTACTACATATTAACATGACTGATGAATTTGAATCTAGAATTTTGTATCAAAGCCCCAACCTAATTAATTATTTTCTTTTTGAAGTTGATTTTGGGCGGTCTATTTGGTGCTTCTTCAATTCTTTTCAAATTTGAGAACCTTAAAAAATAGAAAAGTTTAAGCAAAGGCACTATAACTACTACTGTTCTTGGTGACTTTGTGGGAATAAGCCTTGTTTGTGCAGTTGTTATTTATCGATACTGGAGCACAAAAATCAACTTCAAAAAGAAAATGATCGGCAAACCAAACAAAGAAAATCTCCTACACCACAAAAGTTCAACCTCAAATTCCAACTAAACCAGGCATTCCCCAATATCAAATATTTTTTTTAGGTCATTAGAAAATTTATCCCCAAAAAGAAATGAATCCAAGTGAGTTCAGCCACTCAATAACATTCAGTGCCCCCTCTATAAAACTCATTGTTTTATTCTCCCTTAATAATGTTGGTGTCTAAAATGACGCTTATGCTCTAATAGGCTGCCAATATACCCTTAGATAGATTTTAGGAATGGTTAGCTCCAAAATGTAATGAGGTCTTAGGGTAACTGGACCAAATATAGGGACTTAACATGCCCTCTTCTGCTTCTGGCTCTGCAAAACCAAGGCAGGTGCACCTAACCCAGTATAAACTATACTTCACATACCAAAGACTGGGTTTGAATAATAGATAAATGGATAGCAAGAAAGTACTGAATGTTAACCACACACTCATTGACTCTCCATTGCTATGGGGTGGAACCTTACACAACCAAATACTGCCAACTTAAGGAATGGTTCTTAATTTATGTTTTTTGAATCATAACAACCAATCAAGACATGTCAACAAAGAAATACTTATCTAGGCCAGTGCCTCATCCATTGGGCAAGGTTTCTTAGATAGACTACACACATACACACACCAGAATGTATCTTAGATTCAAAGCCATAAACACATTTACAATCTCCTCTACTACTTACAGAATATCCCTACATAGACAAGAGATAAATCTAGGTCCCATCTGGAGCATCATTTAATCTAATCCTGGATTAGAACTCAAGAATGAAGACCTATACATGAATTGTTATGCAGTGAACTGGAAAGTTCAAAATTCATCTACATTGACACAAGGGAGAGATGAGAATCATATGCCTGCATTAAGTATAAAGAATCCTCAAGTGCATATAATCCATCCAAAGGAACCCTACTTGCAAACTACAGCTTAGACCTACAACTTTCTTTCAATTGCCAAAAAATCTAGACAAGTCATTACAATTCAGACTGAGAAAAGGACTCACAACCCAAAAGTTTGAATACCTCACTCCCAATGACAGAAAATGATCACAAAAATCCCTTTATACCAGGGTTACAATGCAAGCACAATGATCATTTCCAACTCAAAAATTCAAAATCACCTAACCCCACTGAGGAATTAACACAGACATGACAGGGGTCAAGCCACAACATGCAAGCTCAAACAGTCTAATCAACCAGCTGCAAACACTTCTCGAGCCAAGATTGTAATCATTCCTCATGGTACAAATCCCTCTGTAATCAACCGTCAAGCACCCTAGACCACACTACAGCAACAAGCGCCACCAAACTAGTCAAATCTGGCCAAGACAACATTTAAAACTAGTCTTTCCTATTGCGAAAACTTTCTGCAAGTTCAAACGGTTACCATGCACTTTGCGGGCTTGAGTTTTTAAAACATCCAAACACCTCAGGTTAACTCCGCAACGGCGATGCCAAACAGTTGTCGTATGATTGCATAGCCTGGAAATGGGCTATACGAACATGCGACACACCACTTCCCATTTCCGCCGACGCTACCGCTTGCCACAAAAGAGTTTGTAGCATGTTCGCAAGCCAAAAAACTAGCTCACATGAACATGCGACAAGCCACTACCATGCACCCTGCCGACTATTATGTCACCGCTGAGATACCCTAGCCTGGGCCCATGTTCAAACCTTATCATCCTGCCAGCTCGGACCAACCTGAGATCACCACGACACCACCTACCAACATGACCACCAACAAATACAGACGGGCCCCAACACACGTGGCACCCTGTTGCATGATCGCATAGCACAAAGACGGGCTATGCGAACATGCGACAACCCATAGACCGCTACCCTACCGCGACCGCATGAAATCAACAGAAAATGTTAGTCGCATGATTGCATAACCTTGCAAAAGGCTATGCAAACATGCGACTAATCGCCAGCAAACCACCGTTGCTACCTGCCATTGAGTAGCAGTCCCACCAAGCATATCCACCTTAGCACTCATCGACCAATCAAAAATCAACACATCATCGCACCTGGCAAATGGATCCACCACACAAAACGTGCACCTCTGCAACAAAGACAACGGGCCCACCTGACAAACCACATCACCACCTCAGACACGTGTCAATCAGTCGCATGATCACATAGCCAAAAATTGGGCTATGCGATCATGCGACATCCAACCAAAGACCACCACATCACTGCCTTTGACAGTGGGCCCACTGCATACAAAACCCGTCGGCATCCAATCGAATGGTGGGTGCATGATCGCATGGGGTTAGAATATTCCATGCGATCACACGCTGACCATAGATTAAAATCACTATCACAAGCCCCGCCGACATATCTTACAAGTCACCACCACATGGACCAATCGGAAATGAGCTTTACCTTTTCAAGGATTGGATGGTTGTCACAACTTCGCATAATTCTGACAAATCCTTCATGCTTTAACAACAACCATTGATGCTCCGACACGTCAGGACCCTCTAATCAATCCGGAAACCAGGTCCCACCATCCATCGCACTTGCGCACTAAGGCAAAGTAGACCGCCAGGCAGCTGAATAGGACTAGGACCCACACGGCTAGGTGGCAAGCGGTCGCATGATCGCATGTCAGAAAAGTCTGACATGTGGCCATGCGACAACCAATCAGGAAGAGTCTGGACCCACCATCCAGTCGGACTTGCGTAGTTAAGACCGAGGTCAAAAACACACAAAGTTTTTGGCACCAAAAGACAAGTGCACAAAGCTGGAAGGCAAAGGTTGAAAACAATGAGGGTTTTCGACAAAAGATCGAAAACACACAGGGTTAACGACAGACCAAAAGGTAGCAGGGAAGCCGAAAACATCACGGGTTTTCGAAAACACTATGGGTTTTCGATACTGGGGCAGATTTTAAAAACATTTCTTACAGACCTTAGAATTTGAATATCTTACTGGGTTTTGTGATTCAGGAAATGTGATTTGGACTGAAGCAAGGCGACAACATGAAGAACACAGGGCAGGACATAAACCATGAAACATTCGCAGGGAGGAGGCCATTTTCAAAAGATTTTTCTTGTGACAGAAAAAAGGCCTAACAAATAATACTCCATTATTATTACTGTGCACCCACATTATCGCATGCCATCCTTGCTGCGTTGGATGTACAAAATCCCAGAAGAACTTTTCATCTACATGAGAACACACTTCATATAAAGGCCTTCCTATTTTGTCCACCTCTGCACACAGATCAATCCCACCTTTCCTAGCACAGCATGAAATGAACAAATCCACAAAACTTGACACACAATTGAAGAAAACAGAGTATTGTTAAGATGGTATGGATTGAAATGATTTATCAGAAACATTGAGAAAGCCACAGATTTTGAAGTACCAAATCTTGCAGGATCAGAGAAAAAATCATTAGTTGCAAACACTAAGTCTGTAATAATGATAGACAAATCCCTATGAGTTGACCTTAGGCTTGCTATGCCCGGTAGTGGCTATCCAGCCACGAAAACCTTTTTCATTCTATAACTTTTTGAAAACTTTTGAAAAAAGAACGAAGTGTTTCTTCTTAGTATGGTTAACAATTTTCGTGGCTTCATAGCCGCTGCCGCTACGCCCTCCCTCAATAATCTCGTATGAAGAGCCAAAAAGTCATCGAAGTTGGAATTGCAGGATGTTTTGCCAGTCTGAGGATCGCACCCAAAACGAGCAATATTACTCAATGCGAAATTCCTAAGCCCGACTTCATACAAATCTCTGACAGCTACGATTATCCCATTAACCACAGCCTCCACCAGATCGATCAGTCCTTGTAATAAAAATTCACAGATTAAGAAAAAGTAGATATCAAAATTTTGCAGGTGAAAACAAAAAAAAATCAGATTTTGAATCACCTCCGTGGAGCTATTTCTGCTAGAAATGAATGCAATGTAATTATTTCCAACGACGGATATAAGCGCTACAAATCGCGACAGTTTTCTATAGTCGAAAACTAAACTTTTTGTATTCAACTCCATAGATTGTTTCAACTGTTGTGATAAGGTTGTGAAACTGAGGGATTCAGATATTCCATTGCTGGCCACTGCAAAATTCACTCCTTGTCTAATGTTGTCGGCATTTGGTTTACAATAATGACTTCTCAGAAGCTCATAAGCTATGGGAGTGGGAAGCCCTAAAATATCCGCTGCACACACCACGGTCACCACAGTTATGTATTGGCGGACGCACCTTCTTTGTTTTGAGGCTCCCATTCAATACTGCAGTGAAACTGGTTATAAAAGATGTTAAATCTTGCATTCACACCAAACATGAAAGTGCTTTATCACTCACCCATTCCATCTGCTATGGTCATTTTTAATAGAAATCCTCTATTTTCTTAATTGAGCTTCCATATTGTGCTTCTAAGCGACCACTTCTCATGAGAAACCCCATATTGTGCAAACCCAAATCAGTTCTATGCTTATCCTATGAAAACAACTTGTTTAAATGTTTCCATTCATGCACAGGCGAAGAAGAAGCTAGAAACGGTTGTGGAATTTAACTTCATACATGCCATCTACATTAACGTGAAAGCCTCTAAAGCCTTTTATGAGTGGCAGTTGTTTTGCGCCCAGATTAGAGATAACAAATTTGTCCACCTATGAATGATGGTGTCAATTGTTTGTGATTTCCTTACAGTCTACGTGCCTTCTCCATGCGTTTACCATTATCGGAAGTGGTGGCTTCCCATTTTTTGCAAATTTCCCGGCGTCTGGCGTAAGACTGCCGGATTGTCTGAAAATCCCGGTGGGCATCTCCTCGGGAGTAAGCCTATCGGCTTAATTACCCTTCTCTCAACTATTCTCTAGCAGTGATATTTAGCTTTATCATGTGATTTGAATGTGTGAAGACCATTCAAGATAAAGATCCAAATGTCTTATTAGCACCATTTAATATGATAATTGTTAAGGCTGTTTGAATTTAGTCCCACTGTGTTTATAATCCTCTGAACCTTTGTCGTGACCAAAATATGTATATTTTCTACTTTGTATGTTACATGCTCCTATTCTAATCCAAGAGGATCACCTCACAAAGTTCGACTTGAGGACTCCAGTAAAAGATGAAATATATTTTGTTGAACTTAAAGACCAACGACCTCACTTAACTATTCTCTATAAAATTACTCACATACATACACGTTATACATGATTCTTCTATATTCGACTTCTTAAGTCTGGTTCGCTCCTCTAATGGAAAATATGTTTGATTGGTGTATGCATTTGCTTGAAGGATCACTGTCCTACAATCTTTGATCTTATTTTTCTTGTAATTCTATCCTTACAACCAGAATGGTGATAAATTTCCATTAATTACACAAGACCTAGGATGACAGAACGTTAATATGTATATTGTTTGCAACATAATATTGATCAGTCACCCTGCTTATTGTATCTAAAAACGCTAAGATGCCCGGAGCTTGCTTGGTATTCATTTCTGCTCCCTTCGTGATGCTCAATGTGCAGAAATCAGATGTGAACTGGATGCCCCCTGATCTCCATCCCCATTTCCGCTTTATATCTAAGGAGGTGCAACTCATTCAAAGGTTGACATTCTCGTATTCAGGGAGCTGTGACTTTCTAAGTCTCATGTGTTTAGAATTATAATATATTTTGTATATTATTAATAATATTTGATATATCATATTTAGGTTTTGATGCATATTCATATTAATATATTATATCAGCTATACATTATATTATATTATTTTATTATATATCATATTATTATATCAAGGATATATTTAAATACATATTATTATTATATTAACATATAAATAATATATTATTAATATTCATTATTCATAATAGATTATTGTTAATTTATTAATAATAAATTATTATGTATTTTAAATATTATTTATTCATTTATTATAATATTCTTATAATTATTATTTATTATTACTAGGTTCTATTAAGGAAGGGGTCATGAGAGTCCGCTCTTCCCAAAATTGCTTGTCCACAAGCAATGCCAATTTATAAAAACTTTCTAATGTAAGTACATTTTGTTGCACCACTCTAATTTCAACTCAACTTGCAAGTTTTAAACCAATGAGATTGAAATTGTAAGGTTTGACATTTTAAGCTAGTTTTCTTTCTTCATCCAGAGAGAAGGAACAAGGTCCTCTCATCATATTGATCGGGATTGATCCTATGTACACAATAGCTTGTTTCCATTTATGATCTCCAATATAAAAATCAAGTAGAACCACACATATACTTGTAATATGATATATGCACATGAATATATGTACACACCATGCATACACATTGATGCATGAAGACACGAAGCATACATGGAGTAGGCACATGAATGGATGAAGACACGAAACATACACAATGTAGATACATGATTCAAACATTTTATATATTCTTTCTCATTCATCAAATCTTGTAATTCAATAAGCCAAGGTTAGGACAACTTATTTATGCTCTTGACTAAAGTCCTACAACAAGGGAGCATAAGTTAGTACATACATATAAATTCCAAAATGTGAGTATACTATTATCATTCTCAAACAATTTGAATAGATATAGTAATGACAATTAGATTTAGAAATAATATTGACCCTTGTTACTTAATTAAGTTTAGAGATTTGATAGTATATTCATGGTTTGTAGAAAATATTATTTGTATGGGACATGTCATCTTAGAGTTGGATAAGGAAACCTTCAACCATTACTTTCCTTCCCTAAGCATGCCTTCCTCTTAATGTGAGACATTCCATCTTAGAGTTGGAGGAGGAAACCTTCATTGGTTACTTTCCTTCCCTAATCATGCCTTCCTCCTAACATGGGACATGTCATCTTAGAGTTGGACAAAGGAACTTTCATTGGTTACTTTTCTTCCCTAATAATGTCTTCCTCTTAACATGGGAGAAGTCATCTTAGAGTTGGACAAGGAAAACTTCAATGGTTACTTTCCTTCCCTAACCATGCCTTCCTCTTAACATTATCTTACATCATAAAGGAATGTTAGGCAGATGTAGCGGGGTCCCTTGGGTCAATTTGTCTAAGTACAATAGTGGATTGCATCCCTCTTGCCTTAGCGATCAACCCTACCCTCTTACCTACTCTCCTCCCTCCAACTATGATGGGAAGAATTTATTATTAGAATTTTATTTATTTATTTATTTATTCCATCACAAAGGAATGATAGAACATTGTAGCGGGCTCCCTTGGCTCGATTAGTCTAAACTTAAGAGCGGATTACATCCCTCTTGCCTTAGCGATCAACCCTATCCTCTTACCTACCTAGTCCTCCCTCCAACTACAATGAAGTGAATTGATAATTTATTATTACATTTGATTTTTTTGATTAAGATAATACTTATAAAATCTATCAATCTTATTTATATTTATCATTTGAACATATCTATTGTGTATCAATTAATAAAGTTATTCAAATACTAGATGGGTGAGAAATTATCTAAATCATCATATTTAATATTGCACACCTGTTCCTTGATTCTTTATCTCATCTTCGTGATCAATGTTATTTCTTATATGCATATCCATATTTTATCTTTAGCTTATAGGATGGCAAGATCACACTTTGACACCACTATAATGTCCCTAGCCTGATCCTTATGAGATTTGGGTTGATTTACTTAAACTTATTTCTATTAATTTTATACTTGAGATCAATTGGATGTGGAAACTATAGTGTCAAGTCTTTTGATATTCTCCAAGGATTAGATTTGTCCACAATACTGGTGTAATGATGTTGATTATAGTCTTCAATCAATTTTGATTGTATAAACCTTAATTGTTGAGTTTGATAGGCATACCATAAGATAAAATTGAAATTTACTTTAGTTTATTCTGATATGATGCTTAAGGATTAAGGGATGATTATATCATTATTCCTAATTGGGATCTCCAATTTCATGTAATCTTACTTTCCAACCCAAGGGTGAATCATGCCCACTTGAATCTTGTCTTGTCTGTAATACAAATTTTTCAAATAGCTAATTTATCACAACCCATTTTTCCAGTCAATATTAAGCCCCTAAAATTTAGGATTAACTGTTTGTTTAGTTATTTAATTTAGAGATACATGGAGGTTAAGGAATGAATTAAGAGAACATGCAAAGTAAATGAAAGGATAGAACTCACCTCTTCTTCTCAAAGAATCGAACAACAACAAAATTCCCTAGTTTTCATGTCATAATTTTGTGGCATGAATGCCTGATTTAGGGACATAACAGATAGTTAAAGTTCCCATTTGTGTACATAAGGTGTTAGCACATGCAAAAAATTTTATGGCTTCATTGTGTTTCTTCTGGTCCCTGCAGTCATTTTTATGTCCCTGGCTCTTAAACCCTTAGGTCAAATTCAAAAAACTAGCCATTACATGAAAAACCCTTTGTTTTAACCCTGGTCTTGTTATAATTTTTTGTTACTTTTCCAGGCCACTTAAAATCCTAATTTTCATGTGCTAATTAAAATCCTTTAAGCTATTCAGCGGTTAGGTTTTCATGTCTGGCGGGGCCCCTTTTAATTTTTCCAAAGTTTTACCTTGGTGGCCTTTAATATTTTCCTATAGTCCTCTATGCCTAATTTTTCACAAAAAGCCTAAGTCTCAGCGTTTAATTTTTCCTATGTTTCGGCTTAATATTTTTCTAGGCCCGGTCTTCTGACAACATCTCTATTTGATGGTCAACGTAAGTTCTCATAGACTTTGTCAGAAGCTTGAGATCTTATGATGATCATTGATCTTTCTTGGTGACGTAGCCTTTCTTTCAAGCGGGTCCACATGCCACGTATGCACAGTTGGTGATATTTTATTGGTCCATGTATGAACATGATGGTAGTTGTAAGTGGGACCTAGTTTTTGGATGTGTTAGAGGGTCTTGGTCTTGTCAATAAATCAACGAATGGCGTATGATCTCATCGAATGTGTCAGAAGCTTAAGATCTTGTGACAGCCGTTGATTTCATCCAGTGTCAAAGGGTTGTTAGGGTAGGGAGAAGATTCTCCATCTGATGGTGGGCGTGTAATCTAATAGAATCTTGGAGGTCTATGCAAACTTCAGACGGCCGTCGATCTTCTTGATGCGGGCCTAGTTAAATTGCCTCAATCTTTTGGCAGTCTTGATAAAGTTTTAGCGGCTGACAAATTTATGAAGGATTTTCTTGTTTGCGTGAAATGATGGGGTTTCTCTAAATGTTTTAGCAGTTTAGCAAACAAGCATTCGCGTAATCGCTAAACTTTCTGGCGGTATTATAAAGTGTTTCGTGAACTGGTGGAAACCTTCGGTCGCCAGTTCGCCAGATGTAGCTGGGATGAGTTAAGTCCCTTTGGTCCCCAATTCATGGGGTTAAGTGATGAGTTAAGATTTCATTTTGTGAATAGGGAAATGCACTGTCGCATAGTTGCCAAATGTAAACCAGGATTCCTATGAAGGTTAAATCTTAAAAGACCGCAAAAGGGAATAATTGGACTGTTGCGATATAGAGTTGGCCCGGGTTTAAATATCAACCACCGATTTGCTCCAAGTGCCATAAACTAGCCGTTTGATTTCAAATTTGAATTTTTAGAGGGTTTCCTACGACTAGAAGGACTGAAATTGAATGCAGAAGCGACTGGAGCTCGTAAGAAGTGATTTTTTTGCCATTACAGTGTGGTCCAGGGTGTTTTTTGATCATCTGTAGGGTTTGTATTATGTGGTTTTGTGCTCAAGGCATGTTGCAGGGTTGACATTTTGGGGTGTTTCTATGATTCTCAGTACCATCTCATTGAGATTTTCATGATTAAGGATCAATCTGGGATTTGTTTTCTCCTGGTTGCCTTGGTTTCTTCCCCTGCAATTAATTTGTGACCATTTCCAGTTGGTTGGGTAGTTGAAACCCTAACCCTAAGTCATTCGTAGCTTGTTGCATTCTCTTTGAGAATTCTAAGGTGACTAGGGTATAAGTTGTAGAGTTTTGACTAAATGAGTGTTACAAAATATTTTTCTTTTCGCCCCTGTTTGTTGATGGTTTTATATTGATAGAGGATTTGGATTTTGGGTCTTTTTCCTATCTTTGTATTACTTTGATTGTATATTGATCCTGAATATGTTAATGAAAATACTATTGAGTTCCAATCTTGCATGTGTGTATGTCTTCTTGTTTCGGTTCTAAGCTCATATATGTTAATGTCACAAAGTATATTAGCATATGGTAAACAAAGAGTATTGTGAAGTCATCTTTGAGTTCCTAAAAAAGTTAGGATTAAATTCTTTTGGGTGAGTTTAGTGAGTTTACAACCAAATAAGAATTTGATGTCCATGTGTTTGAGGGAGAGGGGTAATAGGCAAAGCACTTATCCTGGATTGAATTGTGTTTGAGTTAAGGTCTTCAGTTGATGTATGTAATTGGGTGACTCTTTGCCCTAGGTTAAGGCATTGGTCCATCCTTTGGAGGCATTTCATTGTCATCAACCACACACACATTCAAATGATAAAATCTTAAAGTAGCTAGTAAAGAGTATATAATTGTATATGATTTAGTGATTCATTTCAAGAAGTGAATCAAGGGTACACCCACCTGAGCATTGAGGCTCAAAGTGTAGGAGGATCTCTTTTGATCCTTGTTAATTGGCCCTCTTTTTTGTAGACTTTGGTGTGGTGATAGAGTCAAAGTGTTATTTAAGTTATCCATCAAAGTATAAATCTACAAGTGAAGATCGAAGGGAACTCCCAACAAAATGGTGACTCTGCTGGGGAGAACAATGAAGGAACATATCTGTTAATATCTCTGGTTGGGTTACATTGTAAATTCAAAATCTTTTGTTGACCAGATAGATATAAAAGGTTGTAAGTGCACTCTTGTTTTCCTGTTGTATTTCAAGTAAAAGATTTCCCATTAAGGTGGGTGGTGACTCAAAAGGTAAGAACCAGTGCTATAAGTTGTAAATCATGGACAAGAGGAGGAATACTAGGTCCTTTGTTAGAAAGAATCCAGAGGTCACTTTGGAACAATTGCCTAGATAGGAGAAGAAGAGTTGGATTAGAAGGAATGGTGAGTCTACTAGTGCTACCATCAGAGAATAAAGAAATACCAGAGGTAGAGCACCACATGTTTCCTCAAGTGAGGAAGGTTCATAGGATAGAGTTTCTAGATCACATGGTGGTCACTCTGAAGATAGATTTTATGATACCCTAGAGGCTATGTTTTAGGACAAGGGTCCATTGCCTACAGGTCAGGATGAACAAGATAGAGAGATGGGTTTGGAGATTGATTTAAATCTTGATGAAGATAATTTTAGAAGTGAGCCCATGAGACCAAGACAAGTCCACTTCCCATATCAAAATCTTTCTGATATGGATGTGTCATCAGGTTCTGATGACATTATGGTGGACCCACATGACCTAAACTCACTAAGGTTATGGTTGGCAGAGTAGGATGCCATACATAAGAGGTTACAAAAGGAGAGAGAGGCTGAAAAGGTAAATGCTCTAATAGAAAGACAATCTCTTCTTAGAAAGATTAATGAAATGAAGGAGAGAAACAAGATGCTTGCTTCTGCTCCTAAGACTTTGCAACATGATGTCTTTGGTGATCTTGATGCTTTGAGGAGTGAGCAAGAGTGCTTATTGCAAGATCATGAATTTGATAAGGAGGGCCCTGTGGTTAGACAAGTACAAAATTTATGTTCCTTTGCCTAAAGATAAAGAAGGGCATGAGATCAATAGGCCTGCTATTGCCGCTGGTGAGAAAGGAAAGCAAAAGATGGAGGGACATCAAACAAGTAGATCATTGACAATACCAAGGGTCCCACCACCCAATTCAAATAAGGACACAGAATTAGAAAGAAGAAGAAAAGAATATGAGGACCTTGCAAGAGAACCACAGAGGGCTGAAATTGAAGCTTCCATTACAGAAAAGAGAAGAAAGATCTAGTTCTTGAAGGCTTCATCTGCTAATGTTCTTGGTCCATCTACTACTGAACTAGGTATGCCATCTATGACTACTACTATCCCACTTAGTAATGCTACTAGTTCAATTCCTTCTTCATCTGCTAGGATAGGTGCTAATCCTAGGCAGCAGTCAAATGCACAAATAAATGTAAATGCTAATGTTGATCCTAGGGTTAACACTAGTTCAAACTTTCAAAGAAGACCTATGCAACTAGAAGGCTATAGGAAAATTAGTTTTGATGGAATTTGTGGCTATCCGAATGCTTTTCCAAATGATATTAGAGATAAGGTACCTAAGTTTGCTAGTAATAATGCTATTAGTTGTGAGGAGCATCTTAAGTTATTTGTTGATATGCTTAATGATTATGAGGTAGACCATGAGGATGTAGTCATGAAATTGTTTGTTCAATCTCTAATGGAGGATGCTAGAGATTGGTTTAAGAGACTTCCTGATAAATGTATTGATACTTGAGATTCCTTTGAGAGATGTTTCAAAGAGCAGTATGGTGATAGGCCTAATGCTATTTTCATGTTGAATGAATTTAATACCATAAGGAAAAATTAGAATGAATATGCACCTGAATTCAACATGAGATTTCAGAATGGTATGCATAAGTTGTTCCAAGTTATGTGGTTAGATGACAATGTCTGTCTGACCACATACTTCAATGCATTTAATGGAAAGATGGGATATTTGTTGAGGGACAAAGAACCGAGAACTCTTAGGGATGCTTTTAGGATTTTTGTCAATATTGAGAACAATATGAAGATATCAGGGAAATTGGGTGGAAAAAGAGATGACCCTAAGTTGTTTGGGGACAAGAAATACAAAAAAGAAAATGATAAGAGTGTTGGAACTAGGAGGCAAGAAGAAGATAAATTGGATAAGGTGATCAATGCATTGAAGGATTTGAAGGAACTTGCAAATAGGAACATCAGTGCTCCTACCAATGAAAGGCCTCAGTTCAACAACAATTTGAATAAGCAAAATAGATTGCAAAACTACCCCTACAACACCCAATGGAAGGATGGCAAACCTATTGTCCCTGCTGCAAGAAATAAAAATGATAGAGGTGTCCCCGAACCTCTACAAAAAGATTCAATAAATGTCATGGAGGACATACCTTGGTGTGTTGCATGCCAGTCCCCTCATTTTGTAGAGCATTGTGTGGTTGCACATTCTATGGCTGCAAATCAAGATTGTGGCAGTGAGGAGATAGATCAAGAAGAAGATCAAAATGATGTTGGATGCAACATGGCTACTTAATATCTAGGATATGAAGATGATTCTAATTTTGATGAAGAGGCGGATGTAAATGTGAAGAGACACAATCAAGCCCTTTTTCATCAAGAGGTTTTTTCTGATAGTGAAGACATAGATAAGAAGACATGTAACGTGAACTCCTCTTCCGAGTCAGTAAATTTGAGAAGACCTTCTAAAGAAGAGATGGATAGGATTACTATAGAAATGATTGCCCAAGTGCAAACTAGAGGCATGGTGGCAAGGGATATAAATGAGAAAGCTGTAGGAATGTTCATAAAGAGTACCAAGTCCATAGAGCCTAATGAGAACAAATCAAAAGATGATCACATGGTGAAATTCAAGAATGTAAAAGGTAAGAATTGTGAGTCTAAGGGAGTTGTTGTTGAAAGATTTTCTAGTGAGATTGAGAAGCTAGTTAACACAATGGTGAAGATTGAAAAAATGAGGGTGGTCAATACACCTAATGTATCTAACAAGAAAAAGGATATTAAGGTAGTACAGATTGAGATTCCTTCCTCTGCTCATGTTGATATGTTATCTGTATTGTCCAAAATTATAGTTAAGGTTCCATTGTTAGAATTGTTGAGGATCCTTGAACACAAAGACAGAGCTATTGTATGGGTAGATAATGTTCATAATAATGATGTTGCATGCAATGGATCTCAAGATAAAGATTTGAAAGGTGTTGCTGCTCAGTGAATTGTGTCTCAAATTCCTCCAATATATTTAGATAGTTCTATCAATGCCAGCCTTGAAAATATTGATCCATTCTTTTTAAGTGTTCTTGTGAATGGAATGAAATTAAAAAATTGTATTATTGATAGTGGTGCCTCTAATACTGTCATGCCTTTCAAAATTATGGAGAAGTTGGGCCTTAAAGTTGATACTGTTCAAAGTAGATGTTGTGCAATGGATCAGAGGGAGGTACCAGTTATTGGGACTATCAATGCAATGCCATATAGGTTGGCGACATATCCAGAGAAAGAGTTAACAATGAGTGTTTTGGTGGTGGACATCCCTTGTCATTATGGGATGCTACTATCTAGAAGATGGAGTGCTGCCATGGGTGGAAGTTTATAGTGTGATCTGTCCTATGCCACTTTCAAGATTGATGATCAGTTTGTCAAGATTGAATGAGAGCCAAGAGTATGCCACATGATTCAGAGAAATATTGATAATGAAACTATATGTTTTGTGGATAATGATATTAATGCTTTTAGGGTAGGGTGGCTGCAAGAAGTTGGGTGCCAATTTTTGACAAAAAGTGGAAGTGTTTTTCCTATTTTTCAAAATTCTTGTCAATTGATGTCAAAAATTGAGGCACTTAGAGATTGAATCTCGAAAAACTTCACTAATAGAAATTATAGTACTCGGAGTTAGCTTTTCAAATATGTAATTTATTTCAATACCCACATTACATAAATTAAATTTGGTAGGCATATTTAAAAACCACTTTTTTAGAATGCCTGTTTTAGGACCATACCTCACCCGTGTACGACCACCCTTTTTTGACACAAATAAATCAATATATGTTAATCCGTTTTAGGAAAGATACCTAAGACACTATAGATTGATGAGTATATTTTTCCTTATTTTTTTTTTGTATATATTTTTTTTATTGATTTTAATTGACAATAAAGTATATTTTCAAAACCTCTGGTGTACGGCCACCATAATTTGATGAAATGTTCATATTTTTCCAAAAAAAAAAAAATTATCTTGAAAAGAATAGAATGTAGATTGATGCCATATAATTTTTTTTTGTATAAACCTTAAAACAAAAAAGTTATTAAAAGTTTAGTAAACCTCTATGTTTCACATTTTCATACCTTTTACTATTGATAAATATAGGAAAAATATTAAAATTTATTATATCATCAAAAAATTTACATTTCTAGAATCATGACAACGAAATCTATAATGGGTTTTCGTTTCATAAAAAAATTCAAATTGAAAGATGCTCAAAAAATTCGTTAAAGACAGAAAATTAATGTTAAAATAACTTAGTCAAATTTCTAGAGGTGAAGACATAGGGTCGGTGGGACCAAGCCTAAATCATGCCTATCCCATACCAAAAACTGAGGCAAGTTAAAGTTTCCCGCCCCAAGCTATTAGAAACGGGTGCCCGATTTGAAATTTAAAAAAATGGGTGCCCATTTCAAAAGTAATCGTTTAAGAAATGGGCACCTGTTTTTAAAAAAAATGGGTGCCCATTTTAATAAATGGGTGCCCATTTTTTTTAAAAACGGGTGCCCGTTTCTAATGAGACCGTTGGAAAATGACAGGTGCAGAAGTACAGAGGTACAATGATTGAATCATTATTCAATCATTGTACGACTGTACCCGTGCACAGACAGAATGTTTTAATAAATTTATACTTGGTTTTGTCTTGTTCTGGATTTGACACTTGTTGGATTAAAAATTCATCCAAATATGGGATCAAAGCAACGTAGAAAGAGACAAAGGATAGAAAATAAAGAAAAGGAAGCAAAATGTCAAAGAGAAAGAAGAGCAAGAATTAGAGAGGGTAGTAATGGCGGAGCTTCGAGTTCAACAGTAGCTTTAAAGGAAGAGAGCATTGAGAACACTGTAATGGATGAAGAGCCAGAAAGAGGAAATACAAATCAAGAAAATCCAGGTGCATCTACTAACCCAGTATTGGGTACTGGTATGTCTTCAGAACCCCGCATATATTCTGAAAATGAAATTCATGATTTATTTCAAGCAGGCTACGAAATAAATGATTTGGATTTTATTCATGGAAGTACAGTAAGAAATGAAAGTCAAACACCAGTTGAAAAAGAAATTGAAACCCCACCTATGATTGAAAATCAAACCCCAACTGATGGTGAAAATAAAAGTACAGCTAAAATTGAGAGTGTGGATGTACACATGGAAACACCAGTTGAAAATGAAACATGTTTAAATGATAATGAAATGGGTAATCTTTTTCAATTGAATAGTGGTGTGTTAGACAATCTTCGTGGCTTGGTTTCATGGAGGCAAATTAGGACATATGCTAACAGATTGTTCAAAAAAAAATTTTATAACAAGAAATTTGGGTTTCAATGTCAATTGATGTTACAATTAATGAAAATGACAAAGATGCGGAAAGTGATGAAGAGGTTAGGAGTCAATGTGAAAGAAAAAAAAAGGGATGAGTCTTTGAAACAAGTTGTTTCGACTATTGCTAATGCCTTTGATACAATTGGAAAGAAAAGTCATTCTAAAGATAGAAATGCGGCACGACGAGCAATAACAACAGCTTTAGTAAACAAATCAACCCATGATAAAAGAATGATGAGTAACATAAGTGGATATCTTAATATTCATCGTAAAACTTTGGCAAAAGCTGTGAAGAGAAGAGTTGACTTTGAAAGTGATCCAGTTAACAACTTATGGACCTATAGTGGCAGACTCCCGAGATTTGATATGAAACTTACTAGTGAAGTGAAAACATTGATTGAAAGATTTTGGAAGGATAATACAAGAGTATCGCCAAATGCCAGGGATGTTCTAAAATTAAGAGTTGGCTCAAAAATTCATGAACCACATCCAAAACACCTTTTGGACATGACTCAAACTGAATTATACAAAAAATTTGTAGATGAAAAGGTGTTATCAATCAGCATAAGTCAAAGATCATTTGAAAAGTGTAAACCTTTGTATGTAAGGGTAAACAAGGAAAGAGTCACATGTTGTTGTAAAACTCATGTCCAATTTCGTTACCATTATGATTTATTTCGATCTATACGTGGTACCATGCATACTAAAGAAATGTTACAGGAATGTGGTATCCAAATTCCACCTCAAGTTATAAAGGAGTTCATCTCAAGTTTGTTTTGTAACCCACATAATGACCAATATTTTCTTTTCAATGCATGTGTTTCTGGTGTATGCAATATATGTGGCAATCTTGCATTATTAGATGAGTGTTTTCATGAAACTCCTACAACTGAATTCGGACAACAAATGATTGATGTGCGAAGATTTAAAACTGTTGAATATCCATTGAAGGATGGAAAGGTTGGAAGACGATGTGACCTAATAAATGAAAGCATTAGTGTTCACGCATTCATGAACGAATTCAAGTGTAAGATCATACCTAAATATGTGAAACACTCTCATAATGCTAGATGGCTTGATGAACAATTTCGCATGTGCAAGAATACATTCCCAGTGGGTAGTTTACTTTCAGTAGTAGACTTTGCAGAGAAATATACTCTTGCACCACAAGATGAGATCCAATCTCAATATTATAATTCAGTACAAGTAGCCATTTTTGTTCATATTGTCTATAGGCATGCACCTGATAGTACAGAAGAGGATAAATTTTTTTTGAGGGAGTACCACTTCTATATGAGTGATAATAAACTACACTCATCAGAGTTTGTGCAATACTGCATGGAGACATTTTACGACAATTTAAAGGAGAGACAAATTCAAATGACACAACATCTAATATGGTCAAATAATTGCACAGGTCAATTCAAGAATGCTAGAATGTTTTATTGGTTGAGTAGGACACATAAGAAAACCAATGTTGAACATATTTGGAGTTTTTTTGAAGCTGGACATGGGAAAGGAGAACATGATGGTGCTAGTGCATGTGTTAAGAGAGCCCTTTCAAGAGAACAACTCAAGTTTGAAGAAAAATCCAAATTTAAAAATGCACCTGAAATTGTTGAATGGTGTAGTACAAGTTTATCTACAGGATCAAATCAGAATTCTACAATCAAACATTTCTTCTGGCTAGTAGAAGAGAATTATATCCTTTCAAGATATGAGTGTGATACGATAAATGGGTCAGCAAAATGGCATTCATTTAGAAGTTCTGATTCTAACACTTGGACTATATGGACTAGGGAGCTAGCATGTTTTTGTCAATTTTGTGTTGCAGGTGAATGGGAACAATGCGAGAGTACAGAATGGGTTGAAGAATGGAAACAAAGATCCTTAACACCTACTAAGACACAAGTTCCAGGTGATTCAACTAGTGAAGACCCAGATCATGCATTTGCATCAGAAGATTATGATCGTGTTTCAGATCTTATACAACCTGGTATTTATTTATTCAAATTTACATTTATAAGTGTAGGTTTTTTTACATACATGCATATGAAACTAATTATTTTTACAGGGCATGTGTATGCTGTTGTTGCACCTGAGGATAATGATGAGAAAACTGAGTACTGGCTTGCTAGATGTGTGGAACCTAAGAAAAAGTTGATATGTCATCAAGTAGATGATGATGGTTTTCAGTATCCAATTGGGTCTGTTGTGGTTGTTGGTACATGGCTACGAAAATACCTAACAAGAAGAAATGGGTTACCAGCGTTTGAGGACTACCAATCAGAAAAGAAAATTATGCAGTATTCTCATTTAGTGGTGGCAACGAATATCAAATTAGAAAGATACAAAGGGAGGCCCACCAATAAAGTCTTATGGACCCTTTCAATGGAAGAGCATGAGGCAATCATAGAAGCATTACAAAAAAGAGAGGATGCAGATGGTACATTAGGTTGAATCAGATTTAGAGACATGTGAGTGCTTTTTAATTATGTTGAAAGTTTATATAGTTAGTTCTATTAGACATTAGACATGTACAAGTTCAATATATTATTATGTCAAATTTGGAGTTAGTTATAATTAATTTCTTGTTTGAATAGGTATCAACTATAACTTTACACATGTGTGACACTCATATGCGGATGGTACACTCTAATAAATCACATGTGTACATGTGTAAGTGTTTTTTAATTATGTCAAGTTTATAGAACTAGTTAGATATTAGACATTAGACATGTACAAGTGATAGATCTTATTATGTCAAATTTATAGTTAGTTGTGCATTAAAGACAGTTTTTCTAATTAATTTCTTATTTGAATAGGTATAAAGTGTACAACTTTACACACATGTGACAGTCATATGCAGGAGCCCTAGAAGATGATACATTAAATTATTTCATTGAATGTTTATTTTATTTTTAATCATATTGTAATTGGGCAAAGAAGTGGGGTTTTCTTACTAGTTCTTTCCCTATGGAGCCCTTGAACTAGTCATATATATAAATAAAAATATCATTTATTGATGTACCATGTGTTATGATTCCTGTATACTTATTAATTTGTTCATTTTTTAATTCAAATTGTACAATTAATTTGATGTGACATATAACTTGAATAATTTGATGTGACATATTAATTAATGATATCCATTATCTAGTTATCTAGTTATCTAGTTATGTAGTTATCTTATTTTATCTCTACTTATAGATGATTCACATTATATTTATTCACGTAGAGTATTTACATGCAATCCATCTTATTAAAAAAATCTTAGATCTAAAAAAAATATTCTAATTTAATCTATGACATGTACATATATCGATCAACCAAAAAAAAGCTAATCCACATAACATGTCACTCTAGTCCATATATAACATGTCCAAATAACTAGTCCAAATAAAACACGTCCATAAAACATACATCATTGGTCCAAATAAAACAAGTTCATATATAACAAGTCCATAAAACATGTGAATAGTCCAAATATAACAAGTCCAAATATATAACAAGTCCATAAAACATGTGAATAGTCCAAATATAACAGGTCATAGTCCATATAACATCTAGAAATAGTCCATATATAACATCTGAATAGTCTATATAACATGAAAACACAAGTAACATCTAAGAGCCTGGATCGCCCATCTGATCTACCGTCCTCTTCACTCCACGTGAAGAGGACGGAGATGTATCATCATGCTGTACACCATCAAGTGACTGTAAACATAAATTATGAAGAGATAACATAAGAAGTGGGTTTAAACAAATAATTCACTTACAAACAAAATAAATATTGAATATACATATATCAAATAAATTACCGTGGAACCCTGCTGAGTAGTTTCCTCTGTGGGAGGAGGACCTGGAGTAAAAAATGTCGCTGTGGTAATGTCCTGTACAAAACAAATTGCAAATTTATTATAATAATATTCCCTAAAAATGACACGTGTGTCATGATTCAAAAATATTGGAATTTAATATATTAATAACTATGACCTCAAAGGATGATGAGGCCTACATCTGGCTGGGTCCTACACCATGACCATGTGAAACTATACTCGCTAATGGTTCTAAGGGTACATCAGCAGGGAATGATGTGGTGAAGGCCTACACAATTGTAAAAAATAGAAGTGAATTAGAATATACACATAAATATGTGAGCATGTATAAATAGTTAAATTCAAATTAAAATGCAATATACATACAAGCGGTATATGGGGAGTGTCCTCTGTGACCGATGGCAGAGTACCCATCGAACTGCTGCCAAGGTGGTATGAAGTGTGACCCTACAATATATATTTTGAAAACAAACATTATTAAA
Source organism: Chamaecyparis obtusa (assembly GCA_027943335.1). Taxonomy (NCBI): domain Eukaryota; kingdom Viridiplantae; phylum Streptophyta; class Pinopsida; order Cupressales; family Cupressaceae; genus Chamaecyparis; species Chamaecyparis obtusa. The sequence continues at coordinate 87,996 of BSBK01014059.1, forward strand.
GTAAAGTTTCAACAATAAATATTTCTAGGGGTCGAATAGACATGATAAAAACACATACAGTGAAAGGTGCACCAACATCTGAAGTAGTTAAATGGACACGGTGACAGTCCATGGATGTCGTGGTCTCCTCTGCCCCCTGTCCAACAAAAATAACATATTTTGGTTGATATGGTTTGTGTGTCTGTACATATATATGTAGGCAAAATATTTTATAGAAGCTAGATTACTATTATATAGATTACCTCTGCGCTAGATAAATCCGCTGCGTATAGAAGCTCAACAAATGATGAGATCTCGGGAGGTCGATCCTCTATGTCATCAAATCCTGCATGTGCACCCTCTGCATCATCAAATCCGTCATCTGGCCCCTCACTCTGTGGACCAATACATATGTCCCCGCAGCTGGTGCAAACATGTGCTGTGCTCTGGGGTGCCCTAGCCATCCTGAACTACTCAGCTAAATCACCTGAAAGGGCACTCAATGAACCAAGAGCAGAGGTGACTACTCGATGGTGTACTGGCACTGGAATCACAGGAGCCGGATAAGAAACAAGGGACTCCTCACGTGGATGATTTCTGACTCTATCACTCAGCTTTGCCCCAGGCCTATCCTAAGGCATGCCTCTACCAACCCCTTGAAATGCTCTCATGTCAAAATAATTGGGTTTTCTACCCAATTCAAACTCAGCCCACAATTTTCTCAAAAAGTACATGGGGACCTCTTGATTTGCGTGTGGTGGATAGTCAAATACCATCCACCACCGCTCCCAAAAGTGCTATGAAATCAACGGGTGCTTGCACCAACGAATAGATATTCTTGATTTTTTGGGGTTTATTTCTTCCCCTATTTTCGGATTCTTAAACCACTGAGCAAAATCTGCTTTGGTGATTTTAAGATCATTCACCTGTTTATAGGTGAGTCCATCAGCATAGAATGTTCTCATGGAATCTCTCCATGACTGATAGCTATCCAACTCATCATTGAGGGACTGGACAGAATGTACTATGCCTTGCATAGTATCTACAAGGTGTAGTAGATGTGTGGAGGGGTGGGGATCATGTCTAACCGTCTCAATGTCCCTGACAATAGAGGTGATATTACACCTCATGTCCTATCTAAGCTGCTCTGCGGTACGAGGAGGTGGTGGAGGTGGGGGTGGTGGTGGTGGTGGTGGTGGTGGGGGCTGACCTCCTGAATGCTCGTTCATCATGTGTAAACTGCATATATAAAGTATTTGAACGTGTAAATGAAAATTATTTAAACACATGAATAATCTAAACATATATATCTCTATCTTCACATGTACACATTTATAAAGTATTTGAAAATGTAAATGAAAAGTATTTAAACACATGCATAATATATTAGGTCTTAAGGGTGATAGTACATCCTATTACGTCTTACAAGTACATACTAGCTCCTATTAGGTCTAAAGGGTACATAATAGGTCCTATTAGGTATTAAGGTTACATACTAGGTCATATTAGGTTTTAAGGGTACATACTAGGGTTTAAGGTTCATATTAGGTCAGATAAAGAGATTTTACTTTGTAAATGTTTATTTCTTTTCAATAAGGTTATATTTTATATTGATTTAGTTGGTTTTTTAATTTACTTACATTCTAAACTTGCTACGATGTCTTTGTTTAAAGATATATAATGTATTCCTTTATCAAGGTCAATTTGAAAATAATTACTTTTTAGTACATTGAACATGACGAGAGAGGCTCGACAGAGAGAAGAAAGTTCAAGGGAGAGAGATGAGATAGCGGAGAGAGGAGAGACTTGAGAGAGGATGTGAGGAGAGAGGAGAGAGAGAGATCAGAGAGAGGAGCTAGTAGGTGAGGAGAGAGAGAGAGGAGAGAGAGAGAGATGAGAGAGAGAGAGAGAAGAGAGTTAAATGGAGAGAGATAAGAGAAAGAGAGAGGAGAGAGAACATTAGAGAGGAGAGAACATTAGGTTTTTGTTTACAATCAATATTAGATATTAAGGTTACATACTAGGTCTTAAGGGTCATATTAGGTCTTAAGGGTACATACTAAGTCTTAAGGGTTATATTAGGTTTTAAGGGTACATACTAGGGTTTAAGGTTCATATTAGGTCAAATTATTAGGTCCTATTAGATACTATTAAGGGGTTATGAATCATTCTACTATATCTATATCCTGGACAGATCTATATAAAAGTGGGGGGCAATCAAAAACAAGTTAAGCCCATCATTTATGATAAATGGAAGAGTGATGAGGATGTTTGGAAGGAGCTTTCTATAGGGGGTCTAACCTCCTTCACTAAGAAAGTTCATGGGAATGATACTCGAGTTATAGGAGATTTTATTGAATCGATGACCAAGATGATGGTGTGTTGAAGGTATTTGGCCTTAAATTGGTTATCTTAGAGGATTTAGTGGCCAAAGTCTCAAAAACCTTGGTCTAAGGGAGAAATTCTTTTAGGGATAAAAAAGAATTGATGAATCCCTTATAATTTTCTTCTTGGGAAAGGACAAATAAAAGCTTCAAAGAAGCACTAATCGCAACTATGACAAGGTGTCCATTCCTCCTCTCTAGGCCAAGATATCTAAATTTATTATGAGGCATGTTATTTTAAATGGATATTTTACTAGTCTTTTCAGCTACCACTTTGTCATTTTAAACTATTTCAAACATGATAAATATACATATATTCCTTTCTACTTGCTCTCTTTGCATTCCCATAGCATTAAAACTCATAGAAAGAATCCCTCATATCCAGTTCTACATAAGGGCTTAATTTTCCTTATAATGGAGTTTTCTAACTCTATTTTAGTAGCTATAAATCCCCATATGGCTAGGTTAAAAATAAGTCAATTTCTTTCTCAAGGAGTACTCGATGGGTCCTAAGGAAGATTCCTTATTGGATGAGGGTGGGCCTCAATTGGGAAAGAAAATAAACCCAAAAAGGGAAGTGAAGTCCCACTTAAAATATGTAATTTTAGACTATGAGCTTTTTTATTATTCCCCTCTATTGAGTGTGTCCCTGACTCTTTCATCCCTAGTGGGGATATTATAGGTAGGGTAAAATCTAATGGTTCTTCTTTTGTCATGGCCAAAGGAAAACGGAAGGGCCAATTAACTTCATCCTATGCTAAGAAACTTAGATGGGATAATGTGTGTGATGAAGCTTCTCCCCTACCCCCCTCCACCTGTAAATGATGATAATATGGACTTGCATACATGCATATCCCTTCAAGAAATGATACTCCTTTGGAGAAAGGGTCTTTTGTTTATGATAAAGAAAATATAGGAAGGGATGTCAAAGAAACTATGGATGGCCATTGCTCTCTCTTAATGTGGATTGTGTTAGAGCTAAATGCAATTAAGGAAAAAGGGGTTTCCACCCCTTACAATGAAAAGGTTAATAAACTTCTTGTGATGAACCAAAAAAATTTGAAGGGGGTTGAAGATCTTAAAAATTATCATGAGTAGAGAATGAAATCCCTAGAAGATGATAATGTTAAGGTTTGTGATAAATTGAAAGTTATTGTTGTAGTTAGCTGAATGGCTATGGAAACGAGAGAGGCTCGACAGAGAGAAGAAAGTTCAAGGGAGAGAGATGAGATAGTGGAGAGAGGAGAGACCTGAGAGAGGACGTGAGGAGAGAGGAGACAGAGAGATCTGAGAGAGGAGCTAGTAGGTGAGGAGAGAGAGAGAGAGAGAGAGAGAGAGAGAGAGAGAGAGAGAGAGAGAGAGAGAGAGAGAGAGAGAGAGAGAGAGAGAGAGAGAGAGAGAGAGAGAGAGAGAGATAAGAGAGGAATTAGAACAAATTTTCATTATGCATCATTAGAACAAAAATAATTTTAGCTACAATTCTAATATAAAATTGGAATTCTAGACTTATGTTCCTTTTTTCAATGAATTTGAGATTAGGAAATATGTATACATGAACTTGGTTACATTATATCAAATTGATAACTTTTAACAATAACAACTAAATACAAAATTGAAAATTAATAAAATATTTGATATCTAGAAAGAAGGGATAACCATTACCCTATATCTACAATCTAGGCTTGAAAGTTTATGTCTAGAGTAGGGAAACCCAATTTGAGGTTATTTGAATTAGAAGAGTTCTATAGATTCTCAACTAATAGGTCTTATACCTTTTCCTATTTGGAAATAATTAAAAAATTATTAGATATAGTTTGAGGGAATCCTAGTCCATGTGTTTCTATGTATTATAAATGTGAGTCTATCTATCACTATCTAATATACACACTTGTAACAATATATGTGGTTAGAAATGAACCTACATATATAAAAGTGGAGAGAATTGGTTAGAAAGGATATCAAGGATTACCTATGTCAAAAATTTAATGGTCTTATCACATGTCCACCCCAACAATTGATGAAGGAAAATAGAGATTATTCCTAGAAAGGAGACAAATTAATCCTTAATGGAAATGATTTAATAGACAAATGTTACATTAGATATGCAATAGTTGACTTGAAGCTTTAAAAAAATGATATTTATTGAAGGGGTTAAATAATGTATTCATCGTAGAGGAACACATAGAACTTGATTATGATTGTTGAAACTTGAATTTTAGAGAGAGAGAGAGAGAGATGAGAGAGAGAGAGAGAAGAGAGTTAAACGGAGAGAGATAAGAGAAAGAGAGAGGAGAGAGAACACGATCAAAGAGGAGAGAACATTAGGTTTTCATTTATAATCAAGTCTACATTTTAGGTTTTTGTAAATACAATTTATACATTCTAAGTTTTCATTTTCAGTTTTTTACAAATACATGATTTCTAAACAAATTGAAAAGTAAATTAAAACATAAATAAATGAAAAACTATAAACATACATTCATTTTTTAAATAAATTCGTATAATGCTATTTAAAAATAAAAATTAACTTTTTATATGTTTTAGGTTTTCGTTTACAATTTTAAATATGTTTTTGGTTTTCTATGTTTTAGGTTTTCATTTTCAGTTTTCTACATTTTAGGTTTTCGTTAAATTCAGTTTCGTTTTAAGTTTTGTTTTCAATTTCATTTTAGGTTTTCATTTTCGGTTTCATTTTAAGTTTTTGTTTTTTGTTTTCATTTTCGGTTTCATTTTAAGTTTTCATTTTCAGTTTTCTGCATTTTAGGTTTTCGTTTTAGGTTTTTCTTTTCAGTTTCATTTTAAGTTTTTGTTTTCAGTTTCAATTTTAGTTTTTGTTTTCAATTTTCTATGTTTTAGGTTTTCTTTTTTCAGTTTCATTTTAGGTTTTCATTTTTTGTTTTCCACGTTTTAGGTTTTCATTTTCAATTTTCTCTATTTTAAGTTTTTGTTTTCAGTTTTCTACTGTTCAGGTTTTTGTTTTCTACTTTCTTACGTTTTAGGTTAAATTGTTTTCAATTGCACATTATTTCTAAATAAATCGAATAACAAATAAAAACATACATTTCATAATCTAAGAAAATACATTCATTTTTAAAATGCATACGTAAATAACTATTTAAAACTAAAATTTAACATTTTACTACTTAAAATGAACACGGAAAATAAAGTAACACACATAAAAATGATAAATACATACCTAGAACTCAAAAAAATCTGTTTGTGGGGTCGACAGGCGTCTAACAAATGGGTAGGCAATTTTGAAAAAACATAGATCCCGTTTCCTGTCGCTAGAAAATGACAGGAAACGCACTAAACAAAAAAAATAAATACTTTTACAAAACGGGCACCCATTTTTTTCAAAATGGGCACCCGTTTTGAAAAAAAACGGGCACCCGTTTCTTAAAAAATGGGTGCCCGTTTCGTATCGTTTGACCGAACCTAAACGGGCACCTATTTTATTGAAGATCGGAGTGCCGAAGCAAAACGGGCACCCGATTGTTAAGAAACGGGTGCCTGTTTTGAGCGGCGCATTTTTCCAAGTCGCGGACTTCCGTGGAATTGGCACCCAACTTCTTGCAGCCACCTGGTAGAGATCCCTGTATTTGAAAAGGAACCTATTTTGTCACCTATCTCTATTGAGGTAAGTGTTAATTCTATGAAGAGTGATTTGTGGGTAATGTACTTTGATGGTGAAAATTGCAAAGATGGAGCAGGAGCAGGTATTTTACTTATTTCTCTTGATGGAAACACCTACAAATTTTCTTTCACATTGAATTTCTTTTGTACCAACAATATAGCAGAGTATGAGGCTTTGTTGTTAGGATTGAGGTTGGCACAAAAACATGGTATTAGATGCTTAAGTGTTGTTGGTGATTTTGAGTTGGTGGTGTCCCAAGTCAGGACAGTATATGCTTCCAAGAACAAGAGGCTAAAACAATATAGGAATGCAGTTTGGGATTTGATTGAACATTTTGATGCCTTCAATATTGAATGGAAGGATAGGAGTAAAAATAAGATGGCTAACTTGTTAGCCAATATTGCAATCAATCCCAATGATATTACTTTGTCTGGTATCTCTAAAGTTTAAATTTAGGCTAGGCCTAGCATACCAGATAATATTGAGAATTAGCAAGTTTTTGATGATGATAATGATATCTTGAAGTTTATGAATTGTGAAGATCAGTATCATGGTCAAGAATTTGATTGTTCAACCTTGGTTGATTCAATAGAGGGAAGGAAGCTTGTCTTTGGCAATGAGGTCATTCAGCTTAGAACTAACAAGGTGCCCAAGGGACTTGTTGTTTTGGAGACTGTCTTTGACAACCAGGATAGAGTTTAAAAGAATATCAAAAGAGAAGATCATGTTGATCTAGAGGAGATAAATCTTGGAACACATGAGGCACCTAAGAAATTATACATTGGTAGAGATATATCTCAAAAGGTAAAGAAATCTTTGATTGAATTATTGAGAAAATTCAGGCATGTTTTTGCATGGTCATATGATGACCTAAAGGTTTATAGAGAAGATTTGTTTCAGCATATCATTCCTTTAAGGGAATGTTAGGCCATTTTGTTGTCATAGTAAAAATCTTATGAAAATGACCTATTTTCCTTGCAAGTGTTCTTCATTGACTCCTGCCTTGTGTTTTCCATCTTGTCACCTTGCTTTGGTCCAAATTTTATGTGCTAATTCACAAAACCCAGAAAGATATTCAAATTCTAAAGTTTGTAGGGAAATAAACTTTAAAATCAGCCACAGTTTTGAAAAACCACAGTGTTTTCAAAAATCCATGATGTTTTCAGTCTGTATGTTTTTGGCCTTCATTGTTTTTGACCCTATGCTTCCTTCTTTTGTGCGCTTATCCTTTGGCATCGAAAACTCTATGTTTTCAGTCTTTCGCTGTGTCGAAAACCTTGTGTGTTTTTGACCTCGCAGTTTCTTATTTGTTGGTTGTTCCCTAAGTGCACAAGTGTAATGGATGGTGGGCTCGGGCCTTTGAGGGATTTTCCTGATTGGCTATCGCATGGCCGTATGTCAGACTTTTCTGACATGCGATCATGCGACTGCCTGCTGCCTATCCGCGTGGTTTCGGTTCTTCATGGTTTTTGGCTGCCTGGCGGTTAGCTTTCCTTCTGGTGACCTGGTGACTTACGGTTATCACTTGGTCTCCTGATTGTGGTGGTTAATCCTTAAGCATTCAATGATCTGGTGACTGTGTTGTCACGTGATCTCCTCTTTCCTAGCGGTTATCGGCTAGCATCTAGCGACTTGGCTGACGGTTTGTTTTTCGTAGTCGCGTGATCACGAAATGGTGGACCTGGGTCTTCGCACTATCAAAGGTGGTGATGCGACAGTTGGGGGTTAGTTGTCACATGGTCGCATGTCAGAATTTTTTGACATGCGATCATGCGACCGCTTGCCATGTCTCCCTGGGGCCCATCGACAGGGTGGTTGCAGTTTGGTGGTCGTGCGGGGTGATGATGTGGTGTCTTCCTATTGGTCCATGTGGTGATGGTCAGAGTTGGTGAGATTGTTCTTCTCCACCATTCTAGTGTGGTCTAGAGTGCCATGAGTGATTGTAGGGATTTGTGCCATGTGGAGGAGGACAATTTTCTTGGCTCGAGGCGTGATTGCAGGGTGGTTGATTTGATTTGCTCTCCTAATAGATCAGTGATCTTCTATGCTCTGTTCTGAGAATTATGATGATTGGAGATCATCTTTGATCTATTTCTCTAAGGTTTCTTGGTTTCCTACCCCTGTAATAAATTTTGATGTATTCTTTTGGTTGGTTGGGTAGTTGAAACCCTTGCCCTAGCTGTCCGTAACTTGTTGCATTCTCTCTGAGAATTCCAAGGCAGCTAGTGGTATAAATAGAAGGTTGTTTATTTTTGTAAGGGTTCCTTCTTCTACAAAGTTTTTGAGGAGAATTGGTTCTAAGTGAAAGGTCTTTTTCCTATAGATTTTCTCCTTCTCTCTGCATATAGGGTGTTCTTCTTTCTCTTGCTGGTTCAGAGAATACAGTGCATATTGTAACAGATGTCTTATGTATAAGATTTCAATATATTTGTTCTGCTCTCAGATTGTCTCCATTTGGGTTTTAGACTTATTAATTGTAGCATCAAGGGTGTTATAGTTTTTCTACTTTCATTTCCAGTGAGTGTTTGCAGTAGAGTTGTTTTTTGTACAAGCAACTGAGTCTAGGACTGGTGTTCGGATATGTATGAGCTAAGATATCAAAGATGCATCATGCTTGTCTTCCTATGGATGTTGGTTAATGTATTTCCTATTCCTAGATCTTTCTTTGGATAGGTGATAGCATATCTGGGTGCACAGGTGGTTTGGTAATGTATGATTTGGTCAGGGTGAGTGTGTTGTGTTCTTGTTTCATAGCCCTGTTGCAGTGAGGTATTTGACTCTATTGCCCATTGGATAAGGCATTGGTCTATCAGAGACTTAGGGCATCTTAGTGGTCCTTTCAACTCATCTTTAAAATTATTTCATTTCTATCCCACCCTTTCCCTTTCATGTTGTTAGGATAGGTCTCTGGTTTTCATACTCACTCCATGCAAGTAGGGCTATTGCATGAGATATTGGCTTCATTGAGGTACATGATACCTAGGAGCTTGAGAATCATTCTACATTAATCTATCTTCAGGCCTTTGGTTTGTCATGAGGTGTCTTGAATGTGTAGATAAGGCAATACTCGCCTGAGTGAATATGGAGTTTAAAAAAGAAGGAGGATTTATCTCTATCCTCATCAATTGGTGTGTTTTTCTTGTCAAGCTTGAGTGCCTAACCTGTGAGTCTAAGCCCAACTATTTGATTCAAGCTTGGTCCTGCAAGGAAAAGAGCCAACAAAATGGTGACTCCGCTAGGGAAAGTCTAGAAAAGAGTCAGATACAAAACAAGCATTTGCTAATATCTTCTCACCTATTGTGAGTGGCGGCTCTGATTTTCTCTGTTTGATCAGTGTTCCTCCTAATAAATAGTGTGTATACCTAGTGTAGCTTTGTGCTGGTTGGAAGAAGAAATAGTGAAACATTTTCCTCTTAAGGAGGTGGCGGCTCTGCATGACAAAGCTGTCTAATGGATTTTGAATGGTGAGCTCTAGATCTGCCTTTCCTTCCAATCAACAAACAAGGTTCTTGCTGCAGAATTCTCAAGTATTTTTCAAGTTTTAAATGTCTCCTTATTAAGTGGTCAAGCACAAAGAAAGGAGTAAGGTGTGATTAGAGGTTAGCATACTTCAAGTTCTCAGCTGTAGTTTGGCAAAATTTTATGGAAGTATTGCATTGGTTGTAATGGATAGGATTAATAATGAGATTGCATTATTAGAACAGGGCATCCTTAGAGATTATATGAGATTAGTAAGATTAAAAGTGGGAAGTAGAAAGGATCTATCCATATCTCTATTTTATGATAGATTTTGTGAGGAGTATGATGAGCTTCCTGAGGATGTTGAGATTCCTGAGTCTGAGTTCATTGGTTTATTCCTGAAACTTTGTTTTCCTGAGTCAACCAATTGGTCAGATGCTTTGTGGAAATAAGATTACATATGTGTCAGAGATTGGATACTTGGTGATGACAACCTTGAGCTTGAGGATGCACTTAGGGTCATGTCCTTAAGTGCTGATGTTGAGAGTGATGAAGACAGTGAGGGTGTGGTGTCTTCTTATGAGTCAGATGCAACATGGGAAGAGGAAAGTGATGATGGAAGTGAACATTGTTTGGATAGTGAAGATGCTAAGGATGATTCATCCTTAGGGTATGAAGATAAAGAAAAAATAATTCAATGTGATATCAGTGATTCTTCGTATGGCTCTGATTTTTCTTCATGTGCTGTGAGTCTCCATGAGGTTGAGATGGGTGCTGATTTTAAAGTATTTTCCAATCCTTTATATGATGAAGAATTTGACTCTCAGCCCATTTTTTGTCATGATGTTCAACAAGGTGTATTGCATGAAGTTTTCAATCCTTTGTTTGAGGAGCATATGGAGGTTTCAGATCCAGTTGATTCAGGGTGTTCATTCTCCATCTATGGGTATCAATCTGACTATTCTTTTGAGGTCCAGCCGGTTACACCTGTGGAAATGCAAAGATAGGATTTAGATGAGGCCTTTTTATAGGTAGAGTATGAGGCTTTTGTGTTTCTAGTTGATATCATGCATGAGTCACCAGGTGAAGATCAATTTTAGTATAGAGGTGCTGACCATTGGCATGCTGAATCATACTTTCATAGTGAGCAGGATGGAGAGAGTGCCAAGAATTTTTATATGCACTATGAAGAAGGCTACTTTGTTCTTCCTGATATGCTGGTTGAACATGTTGATAGGCCTGTGGAGACAAATGAAAACAAAATGTCTGATGTGCAACATGAAGGAAGGAATGAAAATCAAGTTTTTGACAGAGGAAAGAACTAACTCTTGTTTGTTGCTACAAATTTCTGTATAAAATGTACATTTTGTAAACATCTTTCCCGTTCCTGTTGTGTGCTTTCTTGCTCCCTGCATTTTTTGTGGTCCCTACCTTTTTGTCCTATGGGTGGTCTGCTCTCCCAAAAATCCTAAATTCTCGCATGGGTACAAGTTACCCATCGTCCCCAACCAGAGCCACTATTAGGCCATTTTGTTGTCATAGCAAAAATCTTATGAAAATGGCCTATTTTCCTTGCAAGTATTCTTCATTGACTCCTGCCCTATGTTCTCCATGTTGTCACCTTGCTCTGGCTAAATTTCACGTGCTAATTCACAAAACCCAAAAAGATATTCAAATTCTAAGGTCTGTAGGGAAATAAACTTTAAAATCTGCCACAGTGTCGAAAACCCACAGTGTTTTAAAAAATCCATGATGTTTTTGGTCTATGTGTTTTTGGCTTTCATTATTTTTGACCCTGTGCTTCCTAGTTTTATGCGCTTATCCTTTGGCGTCGAAAACTCTATGTGTTTTTGGTCTTCCGCTGTGTCGAAAACCCTGTGTATTTTTGACCTCGCAATTTCTTGTTTGTTGGTTGTTCCCTAAGTGCGCAAGTGTGATGGATGGTGGGCCTAGGCCTTTAAGGGCTTTTCCTGATTGGCTGTCCCATGGCCGCATGTCAGACTTTTCTGACATGTGATCATGCGACCGCCTGCCACCTATCCACGTGGTCCTGGTTCTTCATGGTTTTTGGCTGCCTTGTGGTTAGCTTTCCTTTTGGTGACCTGGCGACTTACAGTTATCACTTGGTCTCCTAATTTTGGTGGTTAATCATTAAGCATTCAGTGATCTGGCGACTATGTTGTCGCGTGATCTCCTCTTTCCTGGCGATTATCAGCTAGCATCTAGTGACTTGGCTGACGGTTTGTTTCTCGTAGTCGCGTGATCGCAGAATGGTGGACCTGGGTCTTCATGCTATCAAAGGTGGTGATGCGGTAGCTGAGGGTTGGTTGTCGCATGGCTGCATGTCAGAATTTTTTGACATGCGATCATGCGACCACTTGCCACGTGTCCCTGGGGCCCATCGGCAGGGTGGTTGCAGTTTGGTGGTCGTGCGGGGTGATGATGTGGCATCTTCTTGGTTGTCTATGTGGTGATGGTCAGATATTTCAGCGGGGCTTAAGTTAATGATTTTAATCTATGGTTGGTGTGTGATCGCAAGCAATATTCTTTCCCCTTGCGATCATGCACCCGCCATCCGATTTGATGCCGAGGGTCTTGTTTGCAATGGGCTCAGAAGATTCTACGGAGTGGATGGTGTGGTAGATCTAGTGGTTGGTGCATGATCTCATGAGAGGTGTCAGACCCCTTGCGATCATGCACCTGCCATTCAATTTCAAAGGCTTACAAAGCGTGGGTCCTATGGCTGATGACTCGATGGTTGCAGTGAATGGTGTGATGACACGTGGCATCAGGGGCCCCAGGTGGGGTTTTCCAGTTGGTTCGAGGTGGTGATGTGGCATGCTAGTGGGCTCGTTGTCTTTTATTATGGAGGTGCACATTTTGCATTGGTGGGGGCAGCGACATGGTGCCAACGTGGATGCTTGTCGCATGTTTGCATAGCCCATTTTTAGGCTATGTGATCATGTGACCACTAATGGTATCACGGTTGTGGAGTTATTAAGTGGGGCCACTAGGTTTCTAAAGTGGTTAAAGGGCCAACAGATATTGTGGCCATCGTATCACCATTGAGATAAGGTGCGAAGAAGTTAACTTGGTGGTTTAGCGACAGTCGTCGATGCTGTCTAAGGGTAAAGTGAAGATCTTAAAGCCCACGAGAGTTATAAGATCAATGGCCGCAACTTAATGTTAATCTGATTTTGAATGATGACTGCTGATTCAGTTCTAGCGCCATGAATATAGCCGTTGCCTACAAATTTGAATTTTTAAACGTTTCCAGCAACCAGGAAGGACTGGAATTGATGACAGAAAGGGCCAAAGTTGGTGAGATTGTTCTTATCCCCCGTTCCAGTGTGGTCCGAGGTGCCATGAGTGATTGTAGGGATTTGTGCCGTGTGGAGGAGGATAGTTTTCTTGGCTCGAGGTGCGATTGCAAGGTGGTTGATTTGATTTTCTCTCTTAATAGCTGAGTGATCTTCTATGCTCTATTCTAAGAATTATGATGATTAGAGATCATCTTTGATCTATTTCTCTGAGGTTTCTTGGTTTCCTGCCCCTGTAATAAATTTTGATGTATTCTTTTGGTTGGTTGGGTAGTTGAAATCCTTTCCCTAGCTGTCTGTAGCTTGTTGCATTCTCTCTGAGAATTCTAAGGTAGCTAGTGGTATAAATGGTAGGTTGTTTGTTTTTGTAAGGGTTCCTTCTTCTGCAAATTTTTTGAGGAGAATTGGTTCCAAGTGAAGGGTCTTTTTCCTATAGATTTTCTCCTTCTCTCTACATATAGGGTGTTCTTCTTTCTCTTGTTGGTTCAGAGAATACAGTGCATATTGTAACAGATGTCTTATGTATAAGATTTCAATATATTTGTTCTTCTCTCAGATTGTCTCCATTTGAGTTTTAGACTTATTAATTGTAGCATCAAGGGTGTTATAGTTTTTCTACTTGCATTTCCAGTGAGTGTCTGCAGTAGAGTTGTTTTTCATAGAAGCAACTAAGTCTAGGACTGGTGTTCATATATGTATGAGCTGAGGTATCAAAGATGCATCATGCTTGTCTTCTAGTGGATGTTGTTTAATGTATTGTCTGTTCCTAGGTCTTTCTTTAGATAGGTGATAGCATAACTGGGTGCACAAGTGGTTTGGTAATGTATGATTTGGTCAGGGTGAGTGTGTTGTGTTCTTGTTTCATAGCCCTGTTGCAGTGAGGTATTTGACTCTGTTGCCCATTGGATAAGGCAATGGTCTATTAGAGACTTAGGGCATCTTAGTGGTCCTTTCAACTCATCTTTAAAATCATTTCATTTCTGTCCCACCCTTTCCCTTTCATGTTGTTAGGATAGGTCTCTGGTTTTCATACTCACTCAATGCAAGTAGGGCTATTGCATGAGATATTGGCTTCATTGAGGTACAGGATACCTAAGAGTTTGAGAACTATTCCACATTAATCTGTCTACAAGCATTTTGTTTGTCATGAGGTGTCTTGAATGTGTAGATAAGGCAATACCGGCCTGAGTGAATGTGGAGGTCAAAGAAGAAGGAGGATTTCTCTCTATCCTCATCAATTGGTGTATTTTTCTTGTCAAGCTTGAGTGCCTAACCTATGAGTCTAAGCCTAACTATTTGATTCAAGCTTGGTCCTGCAAGGAAAAGAGCCAACAGGGAAGATGCTAAACCTTTTCGACAAAAACAAAGGCCTATTAATCCTACTTTCGCACCTAAGATGCAAGAAGAATTGATGAAGTTGAGAGATGCTAGAATTATCAAGCCTATAAGGCACTCTTCTTGGGTGTCAAACCGTGTTCCTATGAGAAAGAAGAATGGTGACATCAGGCTTTGTGTGGACTTTAGGAATTTGAACATCAGTTCATTAAAGGATAACTATTGTCTGCCCAATATGGAAGCAATGTTGAAGAGAGTGACTAGATCATAATTGATGTCTATGATGGATGGTTTCTCTGGTTACAATCATGTCATTGTAAAAGAATTAGAACAATTCAAGATAGCTTTCACAACACCTTGGGGGACATATGTTTATGTGAGAATGCCTTTTGGTCTCACAAATGCTGGTGCTACTTTTCAGAGGGCAATGGATGTTTCCTTTTCAAATTTTATAAATGGTTTCCTTATTGTGTATCAAGATGATTTAACTGCCTATTCCAAGAAGGAAGAAGACCATTGCACTCATTTAGAGAAAATATTTGTGAGGGCCTTGGAATTTGGCATTTCTTTAAACCTAAGGAAATGTGCTTTTGGTGTCATGGAAGGTAAGTTTCTTGGCCACTTAGTTGGGAAGCAAGGAGTGAGGATTGACTATAAGAGGGTAGCAACCACTGATAAAATTTAGAGGCCAAAGAATGTTAAAGGCATTCAGTCCTTCTTTGGTTAAGTCAATTTCTTGAGGAGGTTTGTGACAAATTTTGTAGAAGTTACTAGACCTATTTCTAAGATGCTGAAGAAGGGATCTACAATTAATTGGGAGGGTGAGCCTAATGAAGCTTTCAAAAATATCAAGCAGGCTATCAAAGATGCACCAGTGCTTAAGGTACCTGATTATAGTGTCCCAATGCATATCTTTTCCTTCGCATCTTTTCACACTATTGCTGTAGTTTTGTTACAAAAGAATAAGGATGGTTTTGAGCAGTCTATTGCATTTTTTAGTAAGTCTTTGTAGGCTACTGAATTGAAGTATGACATAAATGATAAATAGGCTTATGCACTTGTGAAGGAAGTCAAGGCTTTTAGGTGTTACTTGATGGGGGCAGTTGTGATTGCTTTTGTGCCAAGTGCAGCTTTGAAAGATATTTTCTCACAGCAAGAGGATTCTAGAAGAAGATGTAGATGGATCAATAGGATCTAAGAATTCAATGTTGAGGTCCAGATTACCAAGTTGGTTAGAGGACAAGGATTGGCAAAACTGATGGCCCAATCCAATCTTGATGTAAATCAGGTAAATCATTCTGAAGTTGATTATACATGTGACATGGATGATTGTATCTGGTATCAAGATATCATCTATTACTTGAGAAATATGAGATGCCCAGAAATAATAAATGATAATCAGAAGAGGACATTGAAATTATAGGCCATCAAGTATGTAATTGTGAAATGTAAATTGTATAGAAAGAATTTAGATTGCATACTTTTGAAATGTGTAGATGAAGATCAGGCTAACAAGTTGTTGAAGGAAATGCATGAGGGAGCTTGTGGTGGGCACTATATGGGTAAAACAACTACTCATAAGATCTTGAGAGCAGGATTCTGGTGGCCCACAATCTTCAGGGATGCAGAACAGTTGGTAAGGAGGTGTGATGCTTGTCAAAGGTTCTCTGGTAAGCTTAAATTTTTAGGTAATGTGCCATTAAAACTAGTCGAAGTTCAGGCTCCTTTCCAACAATGGGGAATTGATTTCATAGGGGAGATACCAAACAAGTCAAGTGGAGGACACTCATGGATTTTAGTTGCCACTGATTACTTTACAAAGTGGGTAGAAGCTATCCCTACAAGAAATGCAACTAGTAGGGTGGTAATTGATTTTCTATTGAACAATATTGTTACAAGGTTTGGTTTCCCTGAGAGAATAGTAAGTGATAATGCCATGTGCTTCAGGTCTGCTGAATATAAGGACTTCTACAAAGGTTTAGGGATTCATATTTCTAATTCCTCACCTTATCATCCACAAGGAAATGGACAGGCATAATCTACTAATAAGAGTTTGATTAAAATCCTAAAGAGAATTCTTGAAATGAATAAGAGGGCATGGAATTCAAAGCTTCCATTAGCTCTATGGGCTGATAGGGTAACTATGAAGAGGGCAATTGGTTGTGCACCATTTAACCTAGTATATGGAATTCATGCAAGAATGCCTCAGAATAATTTGTTGGAAATGTACAAGTTTGTTTAGTTATATGATGATGACATAGATGATGAGATGCAATTGAGAATTGAGGACCTCATTTCATTAGATGAGACTAGAAGAGAATCAGTTGCAAGAAATGCTAGATTGCAATTGCAGGTTAAGAATTTGTATGATAAAAAGACTGTTGACAGAAAGTTTGAACCTGGTGATTTGGTGTTAGTTTGGAATGCCAGACTGGAGGATAAAGGAAAACATGGTAAGTTTGATCCAATCTAGCTAGGGACATATCTAATTCATGAAAAATGGGGCCAAGATTCATATATTGTGAAGGAATTAAATGGTGAAGTTCAGGAATTGCCAGTTCATGGACAATTCTTGAAGAAATACTTCTTTTGATGTACTCTATTTTCCATGAATAGTAGTTAGGTTTGTACATTTTGTAAATTCTATAAATAAGCTACTTGCCCCTACCTTGTTTTGTCCTGGTCTATCAATTTTTGGTCTTGTTGCCTGTTCTGCCTTGCTTGTTCCCTGTTGTCTGCAAATTTTACCTGTGGGATGGTCTACTTTAAACCAATGATTCTATATCCTTGTTGTGCCTGTAGGAGGCATACATACCCAGATAGAGACAATGTTAGCATGTGCAAAAAATTTTATGGCTTCATTGTGTTTCTTTTGGTCCCTGTAGTCATTTTTATGTCCCTAGCTCTTAAACCCTTAGTTCAAATTCAAAAAACTAGCCGTTACATGAAAAACCCTTTGTTTTAACCCTGGCCTTGTTATAATTTTATGTTACTTTTTTGGGCCACTTAAAGTCCTAATCTACATGTGCTAATTAAAATCCTTTAAGCTATTCGGCGGTAAGGTTTTCATGTCCGGCGAAGCCCCTTTTAATTTTTCCTAAGTTTTACCCCGGTGGCCTTTAATATTTTCCTATAGTCCTCTGCACCTAATTTTTCCCAAAAATCCTATGTCTCAGCATTTAATTTTTCCTATGTTTCAGCTTAATATTTTTCTAGGCCCGGTCTTCTGACAACATCTCTATCTGATGGTCAACGTAAGTTCTCATAGACTTTGTCAAAAGCTTGAGATCTTACACCGATCATTGATCTTTCCTGGTGATGTAGCCTTTCTTTCAAGCTGGTCCACATGCCACGTATGCACAGTTGGTGATATTTTATTGGTCCATGTATGAACATGATGGTAGTTGTCAGTGGGACCTAGTTTCCAGATGTGTCAAAGGGTCCTGGTCTTGTCAGTAAATCAACAAATGATGTATGATTTGATCGAATGTGTCAGAAGCTTAAGATCTTGTGAGGGCCCTTGATTTCATCCAATGTCAGAGGGTTGTCAGGGTAGGGAGAAGATTCTCCATCTGACGATGGTTGTGTAATCTAATAGAATCTTGGAGGTCTATGCGAACTTTAGACGGCCGTCGATCTTCCTAATGCAGGCCTGGTTAAATTGCCTTAGTCCTTTGGCGGTCCTGATAAAGTTTTAGCGACCGAAAAATTTATGAAGGCTTCACTTGTTCACGTGAAATGATGGTAGTTCTCTAAATGTTTTAGCAGTTCAGCGAACAAGCGTTCACCTAATAGCTAAACTTTCTGGTAGAATTATAAAGTGTTTAGCGAATTGGTGGAAACATTCAGTTGCTAGTTCGCCAGATGTAGCTGGGATGAGTTAAGTCCCTTTGGTCACCAATTCATGGGGTTACGTGATGAGTTAAGATTTCATTTTGTGAATAGGGAAATGCACGGTCGTGTAGTCTCTAAATGTAAACCAGGATTCCTATGAAGGTTAAATCTTAAAAGACCGTGAAAGGGAATGATCGGTCGGTTGTGATATGAAGTTGGTCCAGGTTTAAATATCAACTGCCGATTTGCTGCAAGCACCATAAAGTAGCTGTTTGATTTCAAATTTGAATTTGGAGAGGGTTTCTTGCAACTAGAAGGACTGAAATTGAATGCAAAAGCGACTGGAGCTGGTAAGAAGTGATATGTTTTCCATTGTAGTGTGGTCCATGGTGTTCTTTGATCATCTGTAGGGTCTATACTGTGTGGTTTTGTGCTTGAGACATGTTGCAGGGTTGACATTTTGGGGTGTTTATGTGATTCTCAGTACCTTCTCAGTGAGATTTTCATGATTAAGGATCAATCTGGGATTTGTTTTCTCTTGGTTGCCTAGGTTTCTTCCCCTCCAATTAATTTATGACCATTTCCAGTTGGTTGGGTAGTTGAAACCCTAACCCTAAGTCATCCATAGCTTGTTGCATTCTCTTTGAGAATTCCAAGGTGACTAGGGTATAAGTTACAAAATTTTGACTGAATGAGGGTTCCAAAACATTTTTCTTTTGGTCCCTAGTTGTTGATGGTTTTATACTGATAGAGGAGTTGGATTTTGGGTCTTTTTTCTATCGTTTTATTGCTTTGATTGTATATTGATCCTGAATATGTTAATAAAAATACTATTGAGTTCCAATCTTGCATCTGTGTATGTCTTCTTGTTTGGGTTCTGAGCTCATATATGTTAATGTCACAAAGTTTATTAGCATATGGTAAAAAAAGAGTATTGTGAAGTCATCTCTGAGTTCCTAACAAAGTTAGGATTAAAGTCTTTTGGGTGAGTTCAGTGAGTTTACAACCAAATAAAAATTTGATGTCCATGTGTTTGAGGGAGAGCAGTAATAGGCAAAGCACTTATCCTGGATTCAATTATGTTTGAGTTAAGGTCTTCAGTTGATGTATGTAATTGGGTGACTCTTTGCCCTAGGTTAAGGCATTGGTCCATCCTCTGGAGGCATTTCATTGTCATCAACCACACACACATTCAAATGATAAAATCTTAAAGCAGTTAGTAAAGAGTATATAGTTGTATATCATTTAGTGATTCCTTTCAAGAAGTGAATCAAGGGTACACCCACCTGAGCATTGAGGCTCAAAGTGTAGGAGGATCTATTTTGATCCTTGTTAATTGGCCCTCTTTCTTGTAGACTTTGGAGTGGTGATAGAGTTAAATTTTTATTTAAGTTCTCCATCAAAGTATAAATCTACAAGTGAAGATCAAAGGGAACTCCCAACCTAAGGGAAGAAGGAAGGAAAATCGAGGATAATTTTAGAGGGGATTCAGTCAAATGTTAACGGGGGTTTGGAAAGAATAAGAAAGGGAGTGGAGGATATAGAGATAAGGAGAGGGAGGTCAGGAGGAGTTAAGGGGAAGCATATGGATCTTTGGCACAATGGTAGTGTGTCTGACTCTAGATCAGAAGGGTGCACGACCATTGAATGAAGGGAACATCACAAGTACGGAAGAAGTTTGATGAAGGATTGAGAAATATACTAGAGGATAGGGAATGTATATATATTAAAGTGGATTGAAATTTAAGGGAGAGAGAATAGAAATAAAATTGGAGGGAGATTTCTTTTTATAAAAGGAGAATGATATGAAAGCTAGAGCGGGGAACCTACTACCGATAGGCTTGAAGACTAATTATTTTCGATACATATTTTCACCATCTTCACTTCTAGGTTCTTTTTTTATTATTGTTCCCTTAAGCATTGATTAGGTAGCAGTTATTTTAGCATTGGAATGATTTGTTAACTTTCTTTTTTTATCACATGCGCTACAAATTAGCTTATTGGAATTGATAAACTCTATATTTTTTAAAAAAAAACTTTGTTTCAAATGAAGATTTTGTGTCTATTTGATATGGTTAATGATAGTCATTTATCATAGACATTGTGTTGTTAATAGATTTTACCAATTTAATAGTATAGCCTAGATTTGGCTTGGTAGTTGAATGTCACCTCTCAGAAAGGCCTAGCAAGCTTGTTTTAAAAAAAAATTAAGAGCCAAAACTTTTTCAGTTTTTAGAAATTTATTTCATAGGAATCTATCCTTTTGCCTGACCAAATCCATGGAAGGATTTTGGTTTCTAGAATAAGGATTGGTGTATTTTACTTGAGCCACAACCACTCAAATATATTTTATTTATACGTATTGCAGGTCTTCAGATTGGAGATATTTCTCTATAGATAGCATATTATTAAATCATGCATGCTACAACAGCTATGATAGAGCATTTACTTAGTTGTATCATTGTCCCAAAATGATACAAAAAATGAATATACTATCACAACTTTGGGGCTACTCAAATTGCTAAATATCACATCTTCTTTTTTTCCTATGAAACACACTATTTAATCAGTATAAAAGAACCAATTTGGGAAACATTATGGACAATATGAACTATAACCTACAATCCTCAGTCACCATTTAAAATTTTCAGCATACTAAGTCCATTGAATAATTCTGATCCACTAGAAGGAAACATTCAAGGGATATATCTAGATAAATATATGCTAATGATGGTTTTCCAATAGGACAAAATATTGCAGTTCTATAGGAAATAATGTTTTATTAGAACTCCTTAGAATGTGACTTGATTTGTCTTGATGAACTTTCCAATGATTGATTTGAAAATGGCTAATCATAAATAATAAATCTTTTAGTTTTTCTTTTTAGACGAGGTTAAGCTCATCACCAAGTTTAAAATTTAGACATTGTACGTCAATCCTTTCAAATCCTTAATGTTTCAGTTACAACCATGATTAAGAAAGTGAATTTCTTGTACCTACTTTTTGTATCACTTGGAGTACGCTAGAGTGTTAAGGAAATAGTAACCAAAAGATTCTTAATATGTGATGTTTTAGACATTTTTAGTTGCGATGCAATTTGGCTATGACCTCAAACTTGTATATTTATTATGATTGCTAGAGTTTGAGTTATGATTTGAGTATGGAAGTTTATATGCTATTTAGCTATCAAAGAGAAATGGAGTTGATCAATTGATTTTATTGATTTAAATTAAAGGAAAGGATTCGTGCTAAATATACTGTGAGACTAAGGAAGCTCAAAGAATATATGTGTTTGACTAAAAATTTGATTATGAAAGTGGAACTAATGTAAAAATTTATTCTTAACCTTAAATAACTTTGGATAGGGGTTTAGAATAAAAGTGTATCATCTTAAAATGGAAGCACTTCCATGTTAAGAGTGTTTAGCCCTCCGAGTGAGTGGTATGGGATCAAGTCAAGCACCTTGATCAGGTCTTTTCTTGAATCTGGCTTTCTCCCCCCATTCTGCTTCTCTCTCCACCTAATTTCACTTTATTTCTACATTTCCAAGCATAACGGACTAAGGTCCCAAGGCTTTTGACCTCAAGGTCAAAGTCGACCTTGAGGGTCAGAGTCAACCTCGATCCTGACCTAGGTTAGGGATGACCTCAACCATGACCTCAGGTGGGGTCTACCTCATCCTTGACCTAGATTTCAAATTTTAGATTCTCATGATTTTTGGGTGTCGGGTTTCAGAAATATTTGTTTTCCCACTTCCAGGTCGACCATTTCGGGTTTTGGAATGGTAAATCTTTAAATTGCATTTAATATGGGTCCATTTCTAGGGGTTAAGGTTAAGTGGGATTTAATTCCCCAATGTTGGCCTTCTCTAGAGGTTTGTGCCCTAGATCACTATAAAAGGAGGCCTTCCTCTCTCATTTTCTCAATCAAGTTTTATGACAACAACTCATCTCAAGAAATTTCATGAGCATTCAAGAAAAGATCAAGCAAGCATTTCATCAAGAATTTTCAAGGAAGCATTCAACACCTCTTCTCCATTCAAGTTCTCCATTGAAGATCAAGGATTCAAGCATTCAAGCCTTTGAAGGGATTTGGTTCAAACATGCAAGATTCATCATTCAAACCCTAGATCTAGCCACCATGACGGCGTCATCTTCCTTCAAGATCCTTTGTTCATCTTCTACATCCATTCATTCTTCTATCAAGGTGGATTCCAAGCATACAAACATGGAGGTTTTGCATTTACTTTCATGGTTTTGATTTTCATTTGGTATTGTCATGTTCAAGCTTTCATATCAATATATTCATTTACATTTGAAATACAATTGCATATCTATCGAATTGCATAGCTTCATTGTTAGATCTACTTATACTACTTGCTAGCATTCTCATTTCAATTTCAATATTAAGGTTGATTCCAAACTGGGCTCTGACCAAGGAAAACCCCTCAAACAAACAACAAAAACCCTCTTTTTCTTGTAGGTATAGGTGTGGAACTGTAGATCTAAGATTGGATTTAGATACCCTTTTCGGTGAACTTCCGAGATCTCTGAACAAAGTCAAAGTTGACCTTCAAAATATTAATGTAGCCTTTGACCTTTTATCAGGGTCAGAGACTACCTGCTATCAGAAAGATAAATTTTTTTGGGGTTTTCTTCATCTTGGCATTTCCAGTCCAAAATAGGTTGCAGAATTGCCTGAAAATGCACATAGACATCAAAAATCAACATTTTATAGATCTGCCCTATTTTGAGGTTAGTATTTGTCTTTCAATTATTTCAAATTCAAGAACCTCTCCTTTATAGGGAAATATAAGGTTTTCTTCCTCTTTCATATTCTTCATAGATTGATTCAATTGTGCATTAACCTTTGGTTGATCAATTTGGATCTTTCCTTTGGGAATTTGGATTAAGAAGTAGATCTCATATTTCCCCCATACATCCTAAGGTGGATACTATTTCACCTTATTCATTTTGGTGAACCCAACATGCTTACGCTCCTTTATTTTGTGGATTTAGATGCTCTATTGTGTTAGATCTTCCTTTGTATTCCCTTGTGTGTTCACCTTATTCATTTTGGTGAACCTAACATACTTACCCCTTTTCTTTTGAGGAATTAGACACCCTATTCTGTTAGATTTTAGATCATTTCTTGCATTTAGATTACATCTGGTTTATGTTCTTGCATTTTAAATTTAAAAATACAATAAAATTTACATATTCAATAAAATATAAAAATATTTCTTGCATTTCATTTTACTATGGAGATCCTTAAGATGCTTTGGTGTGTGGTCATGTTCCTTATTACCCTTTTTTTAGCATCCTTTTACAATACCTATGATATTTATGAGAGTATTATTCACTTCCTTATGCTGATGACCCTTGACTTTTCTCTTGCCTATGCTTTTGTGAAGTTGACTGACACTAGTACATTCAAAACTTTCATTAAAGATTTATGTGGTAGCCTTATTAATCTTTTCAATCATGTGATGAATTTGGTAGATGATACACCATCTCCTATCAATCCTAATCCTAATCCTATTAATCCTAATCATAATCCTATCAATCGTAATCTTAATCCTATTAATCCTAATCCTAATACTATCAATCCTAATCTAATACCTAATTCTCCATCTATTCATCCTTTCTCTTCCCATACTTATGACGGGATTCAAGCTATAGTTTAGGATGCAGATGTGCAAGATTTCTTTGATTTAACTTCTCCTCTGATTCATGATGATATTAAAGGAAAGGGTAAAGAAATTTATTCAAAACCTATTATTCCACCTTATAAAACCTTTACTCATGAACATGATAAAAAAACACCTCCTTTAGAAGCTTTACATAATATGCACACTACTAGATCTACTGTGGTGACTAAACAATGTTATAAAGGTTTAGGGCTTGGAGTTAATGAGCATGGTATCAGGTTTCCAATTCATATACCCCCTAAACCAAATATGTATAGTGTTGGTTGTTTGAAATCTCAAGTCAAGGTAGGTGATGTTAATCATCGTCCTCCTCTTCACATTCTTCTCCCCACACCTATCTTAGATTACCCTAATACTCATCAAGAAAGTGGCTAAGAAGGTATATGTTGAACTCTTGAATTCCAAGAAAGAAATCTTTAGACCTATATTAATAGATGCTTTATACAAATATAAATGTCATTTTCATTATAGAAACACACATTTACTTACTGATTGTAAACATTTCAAGTTATATGTTAGAGAAAGAACTACTTTAGGAATTATATCTCACTCTTGTGTAGCTTTACAATTCCTTCATAATTTTGATATAGGGGATTCCCCTCCTTTTGATATAATGTAGACGTTCTTCCCTCTCTTGTCTCATGACTAGGGGTAAGAGGTGTATCTTCATCCAGTCTCCTAGGCTCTATTAGGCTTTTTTCATATATATTATGTCTTAAGCTTAATTGGTATTCTTTCTCTCCTCTTTTTCTATGATTTTGCATTATGTTTATAATCATTCATAGAATCTATTTTTCAAGATATCTTTTCTAAGACATGTTTTCCAAAGGCATCCCTTGTCTACATCCCTGGGGGGAAAGGTTCCTCCTTTCTCTTTGTCTAGGGAATTGGTTTCCTTAGCTTACTGGTCTTTGTTTATATTGCAATATTATTTCATCATATTGACAGATGTTTTGACTATGGATAACTTTCTTACATGAGAAGTTATTGTCCTAAGTCATCACTTCTTCTCTATGTTGCAAATTATGTTCTTTATAAACTCTCACTCTTTCTTTGGTGTTAGATTTGTTTCCTTCATTCCAAAGATTCTTTTTCCTCTTGTTCGTGGGGGGATTGGTGATTGAATCTTTGTTCTCACCTTTTGAAAGATGATATTTTATCTAAAATAATCCTCTTTGGTGGGGGTCTTGTTGATAAGATCTCTTTCTTTGACGATCCTTTTTCCACGAGTGACATATTATTTTCATGATTATCTATACTCTTGGATGTTGGGGTCAATATCCCTCTCTAAGAATATGGTATACATTATTGTAAATAGGATATCTCTTTGCATTGTGAAGTAGGTATCCTCTTCCTCTTCCTAAGGTAATGCACATAAGTTGCTAAATCCTGAGGAGACATGCATTTCATATTCATAGTGATACAAGAAGGTGGATCTATGGATATTCTAGAAGCCATCAGAAGACACATTACAATGTTAAGCATAGTTTATGGGTGAACCTATTGGGCTCTCCCTCCAAGGTGATTCATGGTAAGGTGGGCATCTTACTAGGTGAGGTAATCACTCTTTCCCTTTCTCTCTTTTCCCTTTCATGCTAGTAGGACTAGATCATCAAGCTATGTTATTTATAGTGTTTCTCTTGTCTTTCTTATGTAATCATTTATGCTTTTATGATAGCTATCCAAATATGATATTAGTATGAGAAATATTTCTTAGCGAGGTTTCTTATGCTAGCTGATTTGGGTTTGTTTAGTACTAACCCCTCTTTTGTGTCTTTTTCCTTTTTGTTTTTGTACCCTCGTGCGTGTATGTTGAGTTATAATCCTTATCCTAGGGGCTTGTGTCCCTAGCTAAGTGTCATTCTATCTCATTTTGAATCCACTGGGATCTCTTCTCTCTTCTCCTTTACCAAGAGTTTGCATTGAGTCCATACTCTTGCTAAAGTGGGGGCTTAATATATCATCGTAAAATGGAAGAACTTCCACATTAAGAGCATTTAGCCCTCAAAGTGAGTGGTCTGGGGTCCTATCAAGCACCTTCATCAGGTCTTTTCTTGAATCTGGCTTTCTCCCCTCATTTTGTTTCTCTCCACCTGATTTTACTTTATTTCTGCATTTCCTGGCATTATGGACTGAGGTCCTGAGGTTTTTGACCTCAAGGTCAAAGTTGACCTTGAGGTTCAAAGTTGACCTCAACCCTGACCTAGGTCAGGGATAACCTCAACCCTAATCTAGGGAGGGGTCTACCTCGTCCTTGACCCAAATTTCAAATTTTAGATTCCCATGATTTCTAGGTGTCAGGTTTTAGAAATATTTGTTTTCCCACTTCCAGGTCAGCCATTTCGGGTTTTAGAATGGTAAATCCTTAAATTGCATTTAATATCGGTCCATTTCTAGGGGTTAAGTTAAGTTGGGATTTAATTCTGCAATGTCAGGCTTTTCTAGAGGTTTGTGCCCTAGATCACTATAAAAGGAGGCCTTCCTCTCTCATTTTCTCAATCAAGTTTTATGAGAACATCTCATCTTAAGCAATTTCATGAGAATTCAAGAAAAGATCAAGAAAGAATTTCATTAAGAATTTTGAAGGAAGCATTCAAGCCCTCTTCTCCATTCAAGATTGAAGATCAAGGATTCAAGCATTCAAGCCTTTGAAGGGATTTGGTTCAAACATGCAAGATTCATCATTCAAAACCTAGATCTAACCATCATGATGGTGGGATCTTCCTTCAAGATCCTTTGTTCATCTTCTAGATCCATTCATTCTTCTATCAAGGTGGATTCCAAGCATACAAACATGGAGGTTTTGGAGTTACTTTCATGGTTTTGATTTTCATTTTCTATTGTCATGTTCAAGTTTTCATATCAATATATTCATTTACATTTGAAATACAATTACATATCTATCAAATTGCATAGCTTCATTGTTAGATCTACTTCTACTACTTCCTAGCATTCTCATTTCAATTTCAATATTAAGGTTGATTCCAAACTGGGGTTTGACCAAGCAAACCCCTCAAACAAACAACAAAAACCCTCTTTTTCTTATAGGTACAAGTGTGGAATTGTGGATATGAGATTGGAATTGGATACCCTTTTCGGTGAACTTCTGAGATCTATGAACAAAGTCAGAGCCGACCTTCAAAATATTAATGTAGCCTTTGACCTTTTATCAGGGTCAAAGACTACCTGCTATCAGAAAGATAAAAAATTTCTGGGTTTTCTTCGTCTTGACATTTCTAGTCCGAAGCAAGTTGTAGAATTGCCCGAAACCGCACATAGACATCATAAATCAACATTTTCTAGATCTTCCCTATTTTGAGGTTAGTATTTGTCTTTCAGTTATTTCAAATTTCAAGCACATCTCCTTTATAGGTAAATATAAGGTTTTCTTCCTCTTTCATATTCTTCATAGATTGATTCAATTGTGCATTAACCTTTTGGTTGATCAATTTGGATCTTTCCTTTGGGAATTTGGATTTAGAAGTAGATCTCATATTTTCCCCATACGTCCTAAGGTAGATACTATTTCACCTTATTCAAAAAGAAACTTGATTATATGAATACTTAGATGATGCTAGAATAGTATAGAGAAAACCATACATTATTCATGCAAATTATTTCATTAATTATATGTGAAAAGAGTAGGATATGTGTTTATGTGTATTGTGAAAGACAGCAAGATGTATTGGGATGACATTAACAAGCTTATTAAGAAGATGTTTGAGATATCATAATAAAACTTGACTAGAGAAAGAATAGGATGATTATGTTATATCATATCTATGAACTTTGTAATGATTAATTGTCCTAGTCAAGCAATGAATGCATTGAAGAATAAAGTATTTTATTTCCTTAAGTTTTCTCTATTTGCTTTGATAAATTCAAATACTTAGTGTTTGAACTGAAAAAAAAATTATGTGCGGAATTAGGAGCTTAACATGTTTCGATAGTTAAGAAATGGATTTTTCTTATGTTCCTAAATGTATCTTGAATGCACCCATGAAACATAATGTACTATGAAATAAATGAGAATATTTTCACAATGGTTTTTGATATGTATGAAATCGCAAGAATATTTACAAGGTATGCTTTTGGAAGTACATGAAATGTTTAATTGGAAATTGAATGTGGATATATCAAGTAGCACATATTCCATCACTCCTTAGTTTTACTTTGTTAGATTAATTCTACCTCGGCTGGGTATCCTTCATGTTAGGAAGGATTCCATGGAAGTGTTACTACTTAGTGGTAGGGTGGAAACGCACTCCCACAATATTCTCGCACTTACTGACTTTTGAACAGGTTTCTGAAGTTTCTTTCATGAAGGAATTTCCTTTTCAGTGCTATGCATTCTTTGTTTTCATCATGGTGGTATTTGGTAATTATGTTGATTACTTTTGTCACTAATTTGGAAGTATATAATTTTATCTAATCTTTATCTTTTACTAACGTGTTTCAAAAATTGGTTGAAAATATCTTGGGTTGTTATCTTCTCTTGATATTTTATACTTGCTTGTACTTGATGGGAAACCTCTTATTGTGACTCCATTACTATGTTCGACATTCTTCTTACCTTTGGACATATGTATGCTTTATCATTTTGACAGTTATGGTCGTAGTTGTACAACTTTTATTTCTATTTTATAGGGAATCTATTGGTATATTATCAACTTATGCATTCAACCTTTGAATTGTTGACCGACTCACTTATATTTTAGGTTTTTAACAGATGTGTCTTTTGTGTTGAAAGTTCAGTCTTTACATAATTTCTTAATATCTTGGAAAACAAGAGTTCAATAGCTTTCAACCAAAGGAAAATGTACAGATGTATCAATACTGTTTGTGATCAACTGAATTTGTCCATATCTTGACTTGGTAGTTTTCTTAATCCATAGAATACATTGAACATTTGGGACAAATATAGTACGTAGTTTATCAAATAATTTATATATTTCTCTACTCTCAACTATTCTCCAACAATGATATTTAGCTTTATCATGTGATTTGAATGTGTGAAGGTCACTCAAGATAAACACCCAAATGTCTTATTAGCACCATTTAATCTGATCATTGTTAAGGCTAGTTAAATATTGAATTTGATCAATCCTACTATTTTTTATAATCCTCTGAACATTTCCCGTAACCAAAATACGTATATTTTATAATTTGTATGTTACATGATCCTATTCAAATCCAAGAGGATCACCTCACAAAGTTGAACTTGAGGACTAGATAAAATATATTTTGTTGAACTTAAAGACTAGTGACCTCACTTAACTATTCTTCATAAAATTACTCACATACAGACATGTTATATACGATTCTTCTGTATTCAATTTCTTAAGTCTAGTTCACTCCTCTAATGGAAAATATGTTTGATTGGTGTATGTATTTGCTTGAAGGATCTTTTTCCTATAATATTTGATCGTATTTTTCTTGTAAATTTTCTAACCTTACAACTAGAATGGTGATAAACTTCCAATAATCACACAACACCTAGGATGATGAAATGTTAATATGTATATTGTTTGCAATATAATTTTGATCTATCACCCTACTGATTGTATCTAAAAATGCTAAGATGCTTGGAGCTTGCTTGGTCTTCATTTCTTCTCCCTTCATGATGCTCAATGTGCAGAAATTAGATGTGAAGTGAATGCCCCCAATCTCCATCTCTATTTTTTCTTTATATCTAAGGTGGTGCAACTCATTCAAAGGTCGACATTCCCATATTCAGGGAGGTATGAATTTCTAAGTCACATATGTGTTTAGAATTATAATATATTTTGTATATTATTATTAATATTTGATATATCATATTTAGCATTCGATACATATTTGAATATTAATATATTATATCATCTATACATTATATTATATTAATTATATTTTATATTATCTAATCATACATCATATTATTATATTAAGGATATATTTAAATACATGTTATTATTATATTAACATATAAATAATATATTATTAATATTCATTATTTATAAAAGATTATTGTTAATTTATTAAAAATATATTTTTATTTATTTTAAATATTATTTATTTATTTATTATAATATCTTTAAAATTATTATTTATTATTAGTAGGTTCTATTCTGGAAGGGTTCATGACACATATACCCATACATTTAAATTTCCATTCTACTCCTATCATTCATTTCATATTCCCTCCACTCCATTCATCTTCTCACACTCTTTCCAATACTACTACAAGCAATTTGGATGCCAACTCAAAAGATGATAGAGATAAATGTCCACAAGAATCTCAAGGTCAACATTAACACAAGATTTGGGTGTTAAATTTGGGTTCCGGGTCATTTTCTGGTCAAAAGTATTTTTAGGTCAAAAAGGCTATATATAGCCTTGGTAAAAGGTCATTTTCACCCTTCATTTTCACTTTTTCACTCTCACCCTTCTGAGCCTTTTGTGATGGTTATCCCAATTTGAGAGCATAGATTTGAGCAAGATCGATGATACCAGTGCCCGCCTAGCTATGGACCTCTAGTATGTACCCTTGGAAACTTGCTTTGTCCATTTCATGCATTTAATTTTTGAAAAATTTGGATTTTTCATAGAAAAAAACTATTTTTTTCATTTTTTAAAATTAGCTGCGCTTTCAATTATTTTCGCTGCACATACAAGTTTGTTTGAGTGCATCTACGGTTTTCCATAGCCCATTCAATCATTCTTATTGTGCTTTTAAACATGAAAGCTAGGTCAAGCTTTCGCCTTTAGGATTTTCTACTGCTCTTTCAAATTTTATTGCGTATTTGATTAGTTTAGAAATGCGTACAAGTGAATCCTAGAGCGTGTACTAGTTCTTGTTGTGCTTTCAAGTTGTTTCTGTGCATTCAAATAATTTTGTTGCGCTTTCAAAAATTTAAGCTGCACATTTCATTTTCAACATGTTTAAGCAATGAAATAGCGCGTACGCCTATTTTTTTTAATTTTTTGAACCTTTCAGTCAATTTTCCTGTTCATCTAATTTCATCATTTGGTTAATTGGCTTAGGTGTTGATTTTTGTTTACAACAAGTTGTTTGATGTCATTTCTAGTCATGTGATATTGAATTTTGATTGTCAATCTTAATTAGATGGTCGATTGTGATGATAAATTTCCTATCCACTCTGAATAGAATCAGGAAAATTGATTGTGATTTGATTTGATATTGATTGGTTGATTGACTTGTGATGATTCAATATGTGATGATTTCAATTTTTGATGTGTTTAAAATTGCTTCCATAGACTCACCTCTGGAAGTTGGGCATCTGAGGTTTATTTCCCTTATCATTTGACATGGTTGATGATTTAAGCGGGCAGGAGCATGAGTTGATTGGTTGGTGCAGTCTTTCATTCTTTCTTTTCCTTCCTCAATTCCACGTGAATCAGGGTCTACTAACAACTATGGTAGAGTGTTGGCACTCTGACCATAACACATTCCACTTTCCAATGGGGGAGATGACCATCACCCCTGATGACGTGTATAGATTACTAAGGATCCAAAACCATAGGTAGATTGTATATTATAATCATGTTTACGAAGACACTGTATGTCAGCGGATATTTGGTGACCCCACTATCAAAGATGATAGTATCTTATGGGTGTAGTTCCCTTCTTTCCTAGTACTTCTAACAGTATTAGGAGTTTTGGTTGGTAGGTTTTTAGTTCCATATCATTGAGGACATGCTTTTGTGATCGCTTGGGGCTGCATACTAGAGGACATGATTGCCCACCCACATAGATTTGACTTGGGCTCATGCGTTCTAGCGCAACTTTATCATGAGCTACATGATGTGGTGTATTGGTGAGGGGATACTCTTTCTACTGGGGTAGTCCTATTATAGCTCTAGACATGGGAGATCATTCCTATGACTCAACCCATTGCAATGCGGCATCGTGATCCAAGATGGCCATTTTCTTTCATCTATGAGGGGATGGTTGTCTAGGCCCACCTGGGGAAGTTAGATTACTGGCATCACATTACATGTGCATGCCATGATGGATGATAGGGAAAACACCCTTGATTATCAAGAGATTATTCTTTCACAAGGTTCTACAACAATTTGGTTGACCTTAGGATATGCCATAGGGATTCGCACTATACGCATAGGTACAGGTGGAGAGATCCCTTTGGGGTCCACAGATAGATTACAAGACAACCTAGGATGAGTTATTGTAGCTTCCTCACCTAGCCTAGGATATGAAGGAGCATATTGTTGATGCTAGTATGAAAGATGACTATGCCCAGTGGTTCTTACAGAACCCATTTCCTAGGTTCATAGATTGTGCAAAGCCAGTGCTAGGGATTGATGAGCAATCCCATGATGAAATTGGTGATGGTGGTGATGGTGGTGATGGTGGATGGGTTAGAGTTCAAGGTGGCCCCTTCAGGGCTCTTCATCGGGTTGGATAGGATAGATTGGTTAGAGAAAGAGAGAGAGAGAGAGGGCATACAATGGGATATGGAGAGAGAGTATGAGGAGAGTGTGAGATGAATGAGGTAGAGAGGGCATGAGAATGAGAAGAGTGTGAGATGCATGAGCAAAAGAGGAGGGGGATAGATATGAGATAGAGATCAAGGACAATTATGGCTCATAATAGATAGAGAAGTTGATGATGGAAGGAAGATAAGAGAGAGAGAGAGAGAGAGAGAGGAAATGAGAAGAGGCATACCTTTACATCTCCAAAACATGTACATGTTATGAAAGAATTGAAATGTACTTTTTTATTTTCAAAACTCAAGCACGTTATGATGGACACCAAAACCCATACATGTTTTAGGCTTGGAAAAAGGGTTGCTAAATGACCTTAAGGATTGAAAGACCATTTTCCCTCCATTTTTGTCCCTTTACACATTTTTTCATCTTCCAACATGAATTCTCAACTTCATCCTCATTAGGTTTACAAATGATCAAGTGGGTATCTCTAAAATTACAACAATAATCTCACACATCTTCTCATCTTTCTAACCATATAAGTTTTTTAAATTTTGGACAACATTAACAAAGTGGAATTCAATTTTCTTTACTAGTGTCTTGATAGGCATCACAGACATATGTCTACAATTTTTTTAATAACTTTTGATCTACTTGATCAATTGTTAAAAAAATTACATATTACTATTCTACACTTGAATCTATACACTTCTAAAAAAGAAGATTTCATTTTTTATTATTTTGATGCAAGTTATACCCAACACACGAACAAGTACCATATTTTCTGGATGCAGTTACTTCAAAAAATCATAAAAAAGTATTGAACATAAATTATTAAAAAATACACAACTTCTAGATCTCACTCTTACCTACCATCCTACCAAATGGTTTTTCAAAATACTAAATCTAACTATTCCTTTTCTTGGGCGCATGGAAAAAACTATGTTAAGTTTTTATGAAAAAATAAGGAACAATTTTTCATGCGCTGAGAGTTTGACCATCTTAATCTTATCCAATTTTAAAAACCTTTAGTAGTTTAGAAACTAGATTCAAAGCACTATAATTATTATTCTTTACACATCTTCTAATTTTGAGTACAAAACCCTCCAATTTCTCTTTTAAGTTCAGGTTTACCTGATTTTAGAAAAAAGTGGCCACTTATGCACCCCTTTTTGCAGACCATCTTGGTGCACTAATCGATATAAGTAATGAAACAAGCTATAAGATATTCTAGTGAATTACATTTCTAAATACCACTAGCTAGTCATAGAGAATATCTTTCTAATAGAATTAAATATTACCTTTGATCTTGTCAAGTGTAGTGAAGTTGATTTCCTGATTGCATGAGATAGCCCAAGGTGGGATTGCTTCAAAGAATCTAGAGTGTCTCCTTTGGATCCAACTAGGCTTGTGAGCCATGAAACCATCACACTGATGTTGTTATTAATGTAGAGAACAGAAGAATGCAAGATTATCACTATCTTCCCTCTTCGGGGAGAACCTCAAGAAACTTTCCCAAGGAGAAGTAGGCCTATACAAACCCACACCTACAACATCTACACTCATGCCCCAATTTTCATCCCACCACTTAGGGAGAATTAGAGTGGTATCCAAAAGAGATTTAATTATTTGTAAACTATAGGGGATACCTATAGCTGTGCCTAGAAGTTTTAAAATCCCTACAACCACCTTTGGCATTTTTAAAATCCACGTGGCCAAAAATTAAAGTATCAACTTGAATACTATTATGGTATTTGTATACTTCCTATAGTAGGGATTTCTTCAAACACTTACTCAAACAATAGAAAACATCACTCAAAATAATCCTCATCATCAATATTTTGAACATAGAAATACCTTCACATTGCAAGAAAATAAATTTAGAAAATTGAGTTATCTTTCCTTCGTTAAAAGCTATAAATTATACTCCTCAAGTTTAAAAACCATGGCAACTATATGTCAATTACAAAATTTTTGCACTGGACACCATAGCTGTGAAATCTCTTCATGTTGGCATCCTTGGTTATATCAAAATCACAACATTATGCAAAAGGTATGCTGAAGAGACACAATAACTCTCTAATCTTCACTGCAACTCAAAAGTATGTAACATTCCTTCAAATGTCACTTTTGATCTCAAATCCTACATGTTGTTATGTTGCTTTCCAATAGATAGTCAAAAAGATTTTACCTTCTTAACTAGCCACTTCCTACTTACATGGAAACACATGTCAACACAATACTTTCTCGACCCTTGTGAATAGAGAAACTACTGCCAATACAAAAGGAATAGACTTAGCATTAGATCAAATCCAAATCTCCCCTACCAAGAAAAAAATCCACCCCATGTATTACCACATAATCACAATACTTGCAACCCCTTTTGAACTCAACAATGTGTTGAAATGTAAGGAAAGGATCAACAAGCATCCACGTGATTCATTTTATACTCTGTGTACTTTGAAAGATGTAAAAAAAAGTTGGCCCCATGTTGGAATGAAACAAATGTCCCAATGAGCCACCGAGTTAATGCAAAAGAGTCCCACATCACCTGCCACATCATACTCAATGACACATTGAAACATATGAAAGCCTTCAAAATGTTCCCAAGTGAATTAAAAAAAGTACCTTGGGCCCACCATACTATCCACCATCTCAATCAAACTCAATGATATGTTGAGATGAAGTCCAACAAACATCTTTCCTTTCCCTCCAAAGGATGACTCTTAGAATTCTGACTCTTTGTATTGAGAGCTTATTATTAAAGCTACTACTGTAACCATTGTTTGTTGTTTTGTTTTTACTTCAATAAGAAACCTTTGCTTAGTGTGGACATAGCCAATTGGTGAACCATGATAAAATCCATGTTGTGTTTATTTCATTCTTTGATTGTCTATTTGAATCTATAGTTCTCATTTCTCTATTTTATTATAGTTTTACAATTGGTATAAGAGCGGGTTAGAGTAGCTAGTTGAGAATCATATAAGTTCTCTTCAATAGCTATGGAATATTTGAGAGTGAATTTTTTTTTTGGGAAGAACTTTGGGATATGGAAGATACAGATGAAATCATTTCTGATCAAGCAAAGTCTCTCAATCACACTCGAAGGGAAAACAAAGAAGCCAAGCACAATGAGAAACAAAGATTGGGAATGACTATATGAAAAGGCCAAAGAGACAATTTTTCTCTCTTTAAATGATAACATGTTGAACAATTTTGTGAATGAAGCAACGAAAAAGGCTGTATGGGACAAGCTCATAGCCACATATATGCAATGGCATCTACAGAAAATAAAGTCTTCATCATGAAGAGGTTATACAAATTGAAGATGAGGGAAGATGAGGCCATGACAAATCATCTCAATGATTTCAATACCTTGATCAACCAAGTGAATTTGGTTGGGATGAAACAAGATGATGAGAATAAGGCTATCTTATTATTGTGCTCTCTCCCAAATAGATGGGATGGAGTTGTAACTATTGTTAGCACTACAACATCAAGCACAAAAAAGTTATCCTTTGATGAAGCTTCAGTGACACTTCTCAGCGAAGATACAAGAAGGAAGAATATGGAGTCTTCAACCTACGAAGCATTAATTCAATGGTGAGTACTGAAAATAGGGGAAGAAGCCATAATAGAGGTAGAAACAACAACAATCAGAGGTCTCACTCTACAAGAAGGTCACAGTCGAGGTAGACAAAATAGTTGTTGGTTTTGTGGTAAAATTGGTTATGTTAAGAAAGATTGTTGCAAATACAAAAAGGCCCAAGAAAGAGTTTTGGACAACAAAGAAAACATTGCACATGACAAGGATAATGCTATCTTAATACTTTCTACAAGAAACACAAAGGAATTTTCTTGGGTTGTGGATTCCCGTGCTTCCTTTCATGCCACTTCTTGCATAGATTCGCTAAAAAATTATCAAGAAGGTAAATTTGGAAAATTTTATTTGGGTGATAATAATTCTTGTGAAATTATTGGCAAAGGTGATGTTGTTTTTCCATTGGAAGGAGGAGGCCAATGGTTTCTCAAAGATGTTTGCCATATTCCTAAGCTAAAAGAAATCTTATTTCTGTCAGTCAGTTGCATACAAATGGCTGCCATACATTTTTCTTTGCGGATTCATGGAAGGTAACCAAAGGTTCTATGGTGATTTCCAAAGGAAATAGAGTTGGTAGTTTGTATCTTTTAGAGAATCCTAGTGAGGTGGGAACTACTATGATAGTTGTGGGCAGTGATGTAGCTCTTTGGCATCAAAGGTTAGGCCATATCAGGAAGAAAGGCCTTGAGGTGATGCTTAACCATGATCAACTATAGGGCCTAAAATCTATAGATTTGGAATTCTATGAACATTGTCTTTGTGGAAAACAAAAAAAGGGTCAGCTTCTTAAAGAATGAACATGACAAGAAGACAACACCACTGGAGCTAGTACATTTAGATGTCTTTGGACCTATGGAGGTATCTTCTTATGGAGGTGGAAAATATTTTGTTACTTTTCTTATTGACTATACTCAATAAGTGTGGATTTACATGATGTCCCATAAATATGAAATGTTTTCAAAATTTAAAAATTTTAAAGCACTTGTTGAAAATCAAAGTGGTCATAAAATAAAATGTCTAAAGATGGATAATGGGGGTGAATTATGTTCCTTGGAGTTTGATAATTTTTGTGTAGATTATGGTATTTGTAGAATTAAGGTTGTCCCATATACTCCACAAGAAAAATGGGGTAGTTGAAAGGTTAAATCGAACCATTCTTGAGAAAGCTATATGGATGCTTTCTAATGCTGGCTTAGACAAAGAATTTTGTGTGGAAGCATGTACTAACGATGTTTATTTAATCAATCATAGTCCCTCATCTCAATTGGATTTTAGTATTCCGAAATAAGAATGGTTGGGAAAGAGAATTTCTTATTCTCACATTCAAGTGTTTGGTTGTCAAGCATTCATTCATCTTCCTATGGAGAAGAGGAGTAAACTAGATTCAAAATCATAATGCTATATATTTGTGGGCTATGGTGAAGATCAGTTTGGTCTCAGAATGTGGGGTCCAGTTGAGAAGAAAATAGTAAGGAGTCATGATGTGATTTTTAATGAAACTTTGTTTCCATCTTTGATGTAGGAAACACATGAACAATTTATATTCCTCTCTTTGATTTTTCCAACAATGGCATTGATCTATCTCACATCAAAAGTCTAGTTCATCCTAAACATATTAATATCTCTCATACCTCAATTTTAGCCCCTACTCCAACGACTTTGTCTTCATCTTCCAGTTATGGTTGAAGTTCTCATAATTATAATTACATTAAACCAGATGACAACACAACTATGCATTCAGGCTGCGAACAAAATTGTTATCAAGAATGTAGTGGTCATCATCTGCAAAATGAGAGACCATATTTTTCATTTGAAATGATTGGATCACCATCTGATATTGGCAGTGACAGAAGGGATCGCAACCCTTGTCTTACCCAATTCCCTTCAATAGTGAATGGTCTTCCTTTGCATAATACATATGGTCACAATCTTCTCCAATTTAGTGTGCCCCCAATGCAGTATGGAGTTCTTAGTTAATGTTGGTTCTTTTCCCGACACTCCCATATGAATGTAGCTTCTAGCCAATGTGACTATTGCTAGACATTGCAAGTCTACATAACATCATTGGAAATAGATGCCAACAGAAGCAGATGCCAATAGAATTGAAGGTCATTGTTTGGGCAGCATGGGAGTTAGTGCTCCATATGATGACTATCATTTTCAACAATGTGACATTAATAAAATCTAAATTCAAGTACCATTCCAGAATTGAGGAGATCTACAAGACATAAGAAAATTCCCTCTAAATTTGTAGACTATGAACTATTATTCATTGAAGAGGTAGAGCTGGAATTGTTGATCTCAGAGCAAGCTGAACCGACCAATTATAAATCTTCTTGTCTAAGCAGTGATAAAGATAAATGGATGACTACTATGAATGAAGAAATGAACTCCTTGGAAGATAACCACACTTAGGATTTGGTCTCTCTACCATCAAATTGAAACCACTTAAGAACAAGTGGGTTTATAAACTAAAAGATGAAGGTAGAGGTACAAAATACTATAAAGCTCAATTTGTGGTAAAATGATATGCTCAACAAGAAGCGATTGATTTCACTGATATTTTTTCACCAGTTGTTAAAATGACAACCATCCAGACTGTATTAGGACTTGCATCTATGTGG
Source organism: Chamaecyparis obtusa (assembly GCA_027943335.1). Taxonomy (NCBI): domain Eukaryota; kingdom Viridiplantae; phylum Streptophyta; class Pinopsida; order Cupressales; family Cupressaceae; genus Chamaecyparis; species Chamaecyparis obtusa. Next base: position 126,327 of record BSBK01014059.1, read on the forward strand.
GATCTTGAACTGGAGCAGCTTGAGTAAAGACTACATTTCTACATGGTGATGTGGATGAGGAGTTGTATATGGAGCAGCCTCAAGGTTTTATCAAAAAGGGGCAAGAACATCTTAATTGCAGGTTAAGACGGAGCTTGTATGGGCTAAAATCTCTTCATGTTAAGTATGCCATAGAATATGAAGAGCATAACAAGAGAATTGCAATAATTGCTAGTAGTGGAAATCCAATCAAGGATGGGTTTAAACATGTACCCAATGAAGAAGACCTGGCAAAGACTATTCAAATGAGTGTTGTTTTTCATATTCTATCTAGAGGGCATCCTATGAGAGATTTCTTAGAATATGGTAATTTATTATCTTTTTTGAGAATTTCTCACTACCCTATGCCACATTGGTCAACTAACACTGGATGGGAAATGGAAAATTGTCTTTCTGAGGTGGAAAAATAAAATTTACAAGACAAAGTAAAATAATCAAGATTTATTTCACTATCCATAGATAAAGTTACTGTAGTAAATACCTTCATGGGATTAGTTTGCTAAGAATCAATTCAAATTGAGCTAATTTAACCTTTAAAACATAATGAATTGAAAGCCTAAAACAATAAACATCTCATGAATCCCTATTTAAAGATGCTAATGAGTTTTTCTCAACAAGAATCCATTAGAGATAACTTTAAAACAAGAATATTAAGCTAAGAATAATGCAATAAAGCCTAAATTGATTAAAATATACTAAAACTATGCTTGCAAATCAAATTTACTATAATAAGGACACAATTCTAAAATGATAATGAGATCCTTTTCTCCTAATTTTTTCCTTCTAGATTTACAGATTTTTTCCAAGCCTAGGGGATGGAGTAAGTTAAATAATGATCAAGCTTGGGTTAAGTTCATGGTTTCAAATGTTGAGACAATTTAAATATTTTATCCTCAAAGCTTGGGACAATGAGATAAATTGAGTGTTCAAGATACATTCTCAAGGTGAGTGATTGAGATTCAATTTGGCTTTGATCCATGTGAGTTCAATAATCAATTCTTATTGGTTGATGTAATTCTTTCGCATGTGGTAGGTGAGAAATTTTAGGAATTAATTAATTGATTTATTTAATTTCTTTAGCCATTTGCACTCCTTGAATGGGTTGGAATTGATTTAATTCAACTATACAATTAATTAGATTAATTGTATAATTAAATGATAAATTTGATTTAATTCATCCTCTTTTAGCTTTGATTTTAATGATTTTTTTATTTTAGTTTGATTGCTCACTTGGATTAACCTAAGAATTTTTAGGTGTCTACAAATCCTTCTCTTTGAATCAATGTGTGAAGCGCAATGGTTCAAAGAATATCCGATGTCTTATTACCTGATGCCTGATTTGATCTTGATGATGAAAATCCCCTGATGAAACCCTGATTGATTAATGATGTCACTAGTTGATATGATGATGGATACTGGATATGATGCTTGATCTGCAAAGATTTCCTAATTTTGATGCCCCATTGATGAATTTGAAATCTTTTGCATTCGATCCCTAGTTTGAAACATAATCTTTGATTTTCTTGATTCACTTGATTTGAATCTTTGATTTGCATTGATATGATGGCATGCCCCCTTGGGAAATGAATTGAAATGATTTTTGAATGATTTAATTGAGTTTGGGAAGTTTTGATTTTTTTCCCGATATAAAAATTTGAAAATACCCCAGTCATGAGAGAATTTGAGAAGATAAGCTTTGATTCAATAAAATGTTGTTGATGCTCCAGATAAGTTGATGATGTTTTGATATTGTTTGATGAAAACCAAAATCACTTGGTTGATGTTGTATTGATGTCAATCTGATATGATAGGTAGGTTGATGGATTGATGTTTCTCTCTCAAGATCTAGAGAGACGAAAAAAATGATTTTCCTTCCTCAAGATCTAGAGTTAGGAAATTTGATGTGCTCAAGATGAGAAAGTGGATGATAGGATAATTTGATTAATGCTAGATGATCAATTGAATGACTTGACTGATTGATATTTGATATGATATGCTTAGTTAGATTCTTTGATGATACGAGGTTGATTATATTGATCTCATGAGGCCAAATTTAGGGATTGGTAGAAGAGAAGAGTCATCCATTGGTGTAGGTATAGATATAGATATAGGTGATGGACAGAGTAGGGTTTCCCCTAGTTGATCAGCATGATTGATTATTGATGATGTCCTTGATGTAGCATGAATCATGTGATGGACATGATTCCCTTGTTGATGATATACTTCGGTTAAGGAATTTGATAAACTTGGAATTTTGATGAGGTATATTGATCTGAGAGTTATTGATGTACTTTTGATGTATTCTAATATAGAAATTGATGTATCTTAAAAGGATCTTTTTATGATAATAACTCTACCCCTTTTGCTTAAGAAAAATCCATAACTTTCTAACATGAAAAATTAATCTATATGGATGCAACTAGCTATATATTTTAATCACAAGGATGTATCTTTTTCATCATTGAGCTTTTGGAACTAAAATTGGTACAATGCTCACTAGCTCAACCATGATGATATCAATACCACTTTCCTCATATTTTAATGTTGCAAGTAAATAGACCAGGAATTGATCCCTTTCATATAAAAATGTCCTTGATTATTCTTTGATGATCATGTCATTAGATGGATTTTTATAGTGCTATAAATCAACGTAACAAGAACTCAAGAAAAAACTAAGAAAATATCATGTGTCTTCATCATGGATCACCTAGTCAAGCTGAACCAAAAAATTATAAAGCCGCTTGTCTAAGAAGCGATAAAGATAAATGGATGACTTCTATGAACAAAGAAATGAGCTTCTTGGAAGGTAATCACACTTGGGATTTAGTCTCTCTACCACCAAATTGGAAACCACTTAAGAACAAGTGGGTTTATAAATTGAAAGATGAGGGCAGAGGTACAAAATGGCATAAAGCTTGATTAGTGGTAAAAGGATACGATCAGTAAGAAGCGATTGATTTCAATGAGATTTTTTCACTAGTTGTTAAAATGACAACCATCTGGATTGTAGTGGGACTTGCAGCTATATGGGATCTTGAACTAGAGCAGCTTGATGTAAAGACTGCATTTCTACATGGTGATGTGGATGAGGAGCTCTATATGGAGGAGCCTCAAGGTTTATCAAAAGGGGCAAGAAAATCTTTATCGTAGGTTAATACAAAGCTTGTATCGGCTCAAGTAAGCCCCGCGATAGTGGTATTTAAAATATGATCGCTTCATGATTGATCAAAACTTCATAAGATGTGAATCTAATCCTTGTATTTATTACAAGAAACTTCCGAATGGTGAGTTTGTTATTCTTCTTCTATATGTCGATGACATGTTGGTCACTGGTACAAGTTCTAGAATTGTTGGTGAGCTGAAAATAAAGTTGGCAAGTAAGTTTTCCATGAAGGACTTAGGGGCAGCTAAGAAGATTCTTGGTATGACAATCACACCGCATAGAAAGAAGAAAGAAATCACTTTGTCTCAAAAGGATTACATTAGCAGAGCTGTGGAAAGATTTTGCATGATTGATGCAAATATAGTTTCTACTCCTTTTTCTTCTCATTTTTAGTTGTCTTCTGAATTGTGTCCAAAAACACAAGAGGAAATGGAATTCATGGACAACATTCCTTATAAATCAGCAGTTGGTT
>BSBK01014059.1:135000-147480 GCA_027943335.1 Chamaecyparis obtusa
ATAACAATTTAAAAGATAAATAAACACTTGTGATAATAGATTTAATTTTTATTTATATTTAATGTGAGAAATCGATCTGGACAAATAATAAATAACTAAAAAAATTTATAAATTGCTACCTAAGATACCATAACTGGCGCGAGAAAGAACATAAAAACAACTGACACCACAAATCTTAAGCAAAGCCAACAAAACAGTTCATTTCCGGGAAATGGCTCCGATTTCCTAAAATCACAAGTATCGAGTGCGGTGGAAAAGGGCAGAGAAAATACTTGATTCAATGCGTCTGTGTAAGCTGCGTGTAGAGTTGGTGACATGCAAAAAGGTTTCATTTTTCTTTGTGTGCAGATTTAAAACAGAAATCATAACAAATAAGAGAGGAAAGTTGCCATCGAACTGGATAAAATCAGTGCAAATGAGAATTGAATGTTACCGTGGATTGATACTAAGAATTTTTCGGATGAAATAATACTAAGAACTGTAATTTTCCCGCAGCTAAGAATTGTTTTACAGCAGATTTTTCGGAAGAAATAATACTTTTTGCGGAATAACAAATCATAAAATACCTCTCAACACTCACAATATGCAAAATATTCTTCAATTATATGAATATTTCTGAAACATATCCGATTCCGAAGATTGAATATCATGAATTTTTCCGATGAATAGGTATCTGCATTACCGGGCTTCTCCCCCGACTGAGCAAAGAAATCGTGATTGAATGTCATAAATTTTGTATAAAGTTAAGATACATTTAAGTATTACCTTTACTTTTCTATCACATACACCTTCAACCTCCTTGGAGTGCAACTTTGCAATTGTCAGTAATAGTAGTAATAAGAGAGGACATGTTATCTTTTTAGCATTAAATTTGAAAGTCATTTATACATCAACATAGTAATATTTAACAAGTACTATATACAAGATTGTAACTAATCGAGAGCGGGAATGAAAATAATAGGTGTTCTAGAGATAAGGTTTCTATTGCAATTGTTGATGCAAGGTTTGTGGATGTTGGCTATTTAACATCAACATAGTAATATTTAACAAGTGCCACATATAGGATGTAACTAATGTAGAGTGGGAACAAAAGTGGTAGGCCTTCTAGAGCTAAGGTTTGTAGACATCAACTTTTTGGAGTTTGAGGCTTTGCTCATTAGGCCCATTTTCTATGTTCCTTTAAAGTAATGGCCTTTTCCCCCTATTTTTGAAATGGAGCTTTGAGGGTCTTGTTGTCGTGCATAGGAGTTTGTGGTTTGGCTCGCTAGGATCTTTCTTTGTGTTCCCTCTGAGTAGTGGCATTCTCTCTTTTCTTCTAATATTGAACATCATAGGACTTGTAGTAGTGTGACAAAGGTTTTTCCTCTCTCATGCTTTGACATTTTGTTGGATTGGTGAGTTTGGTGTAGAATAGGTTTTCCTTTATTTGTGGGAAGATGTTAGTTGCTAGGGATTTCAATTTTTCTTCCTTGTCTATTCTTTGGACATGGTAGGTAGGGTCTATGGAGTAGTGGCATTTGGTGTGGAGCTCTTAATCTCTCAATTGGATTAGATTTTTGGAGTGCGATGAGAAGGGGCTTACATTGTTCATGTGTTGTTGTTCATTTGGATGGCCAAGAGTTCTTTGGTTCCTATCTTTGCACCGCTCGAGGAGTTAGATCTTGTTGGAATATAGGAGGGATGCTTTTATATCCTTATAGTTTCTTCTAATGATGGTTTTATTTTCTCTTTAGATTTTTGGAGTGCTAAAGTGGGGTATTCTAAAGATTAGGGAGATCCAGTTGAAGTTTCTGGTGTTTAATGTGTCATTTGGTCTTTTCTTGGTGGTGACTACTTTTTTGGGGGCCACTATTCTCTTTTTCTATGTCCATGGTAGAATGCCTTCCCTTGTTTCCTTTAGGAGTGGATCTTTTTGGGTTCTCTTATCTAGGCCTACTTGTGTCAGATTCTATTACCTTGGTGAAGTGTCTGCTGACAAGAGAATTATTAAGGTGTTCAAGGATACCTTGTCTACAGGGGTTCCTTTTTAGATGGATTTGGACTTCTTTTTAGTCTCTTCCTTTTCTACAAAATTATCTATTCATAGTGGTTTTATTTTAATTTATGTGGTGAAGAGTTCTTTGGTTCCTAGCTTTGCACCGTTCAAGGAATTAGATCTTGTTAGTTCACTCTATTTCTTAATCTTCTATTTGTTCTATATCCTTCTTACCTTCCTATACCTTGCATTGTGAATCATCACTTACATTTTCTCTCAACCTCCATCTTCCACACTCCCCTCTACATCCTAAGAAACACATCTTTCTCTTCAAGTAACTCTCCTTCCTCCAACACTGAGGGAGAAGTATTAACCACCTAATAGGGAGTATTCTCACCTTTAAGAGAAAGAGACCAATACTTGTGGGCCTCTATAAATAATTGTGAACAAATCTTCAATATAGAACCTTTTCTAGACTTGACCATATCTTTGCTAAGCCTGACCCTTTTCGTAGTGAAATCCCCTAAGCCATCAAAATATCTCTCTTGGAGCCATTGCTAGCCTTTCTATGTGGCTTCAAGGGCTTCCCTGAGGTCTTGTCATTAGGCTTGGAAGGCTTGTTCCCACTTTCACTACAATTAGAGATGTCATTTCTTCTACAATCCCTTGTCTTGTGTCTAATCATCCCACAATTGATACATCATATAGGAAGACATTCATTAACCACTTTTTGCATCGACAATCCTAAGGCCAAGGTGAGCCAAATTGACAGTTAAATTATTTCATTGAGATCCATCCAAGCACAAAATCCAATTCCTATCATTACTTAAAAATCTATTTAGTTTCTTTACAAATATGTATTATATGTATAATAATAACAAACTTATTTTTCATATTATGATATTGCTATCAAGATTCAACTATGTAGTTTTTGAGTCAAATTTATTGACTCATGTTTCATGAGTAGTGGTTCACAAGAACCCATCTCTGATGAGAATGAATGGTACACATTGCACCCATTGCATCTAGGTGATGATTATAAAGGTGAAGCATTAGGCCTTCTCGGGAGGTCACCCATCCTAGTTTACTCCAACTCAAGCACACTTAACCATGGAGTTTCCTCTAGAAATAAATCTTTTTCGTATTTTCTAATAAATCTTTCTAGAAAAAGTTGTAATGAAGAAATTTTCTAGTGTGTAGCTATAGAAGGTAAAAATCCAAAAACATTTTTGATTTACCATACATTGAATATTCATAATAGCATTTACACATTTAAAAAAAAAGATGAATCAATTAATTGTTTTCCAACCTTGATAACAAAATTATTGATTTTCCATCCTCATTTAAAAATAGTTGTCGCAACATAATTTAATATAGATCTTTATAATTCCAAGACAAGATCTACTCTACATCTTTATATTTCTAAGATTGACCATTAATGAGCCAATGGCCATACACTCTTTTCCTCTTGGCTCTTTTGCCAAAAAAATTTATAGACCCCTTTAAGCTCTTGCATTTCACAATAGTTACTTAACACGTGCATAAAGCACAGTGGTTTTCTAGGATAATGAAAATGTTGACTTCCAATAACACACAGCAATTAAACAAGAAACCAGATTGGTGTCTCGTAACAGCAGAACGCAGCTCCCACGCCCAATCGGAACCAATTTATAAAAACTAAAGTCCGCCGCCATTAATTGGCCAATGCCCAAACATTATTCTCCTCTTTGCTCTCACCGCCAATTTCTCTATAAAAACCCTTAAAACCCTTCCATTTCACAATACTTTCTGGATTTGTTGAAGAAGTTCTAAGGATCTGTGCTGTATCAAGGTTAAAGATGTGTCTTTTATTGCCATGCTTTGGTCTGAGGAGGAGCGATGGAGAGACGAAGGTTCCAAACCTGACAGAAGGGCCTGTGGAAGTACACATCCGAGCATGTTGCGAGTTGAAGAAGGCGTACAGAGTGAGGCCTGGATGCGCTAAGACGCTCAAGCGGAGTAAAATACGCGGGCAACTATTCTGCTAAAGGAGAAAGCGCAGCTCTTTTCAATGGAAAGGGTGAGCCATATGTATGGATTCGCAGTTCCAAGACTAACTGGGCCCGCCGCCAAGAAACAGTATCTCGCTCTTGACGACCTCAAAGCTTGCACTGAAGTTATAATTTGTAATGATTCTGGCAAAGCACCTTTTACTGTGATCAAGGTGTCCAGATCAAAAGTCTCTTAGAATTTTTCTGCCTTTCTAGCTCGATTGGAAAACTTTTAGCTTCTCAAGGCTTCGAAGTCTGTTAAGCTTTACATATATATAAGAATTAGGGTTAGTAACTCATTTACTGTGCTCAAGATATCCAGATCAAAAGCTTCTTAGAACTTCTCTTTTTGCAGCTGAATGGGAAATTATTTAGCTTCTCTAGGCTTAAAAATCTGTAAAGCAGTGGATTATACGGTTAAAAACGGAAATTATGCATGATTTTTCTGTTTCTGTGTGTTGATTTTTTTGCCGTCAGATTAGGCATATGCCGTTTAAACATGTTTTGCGATACTTAGTTCATTTTCAAAAATATTCGTTGCGCATTTCTTTGCCATGATTTCTATTCTCAGTCCGGGAAGAAACCTGGTAATGTAAATGCCTATTCAAAGACACTCAATCTTCGGAATCCAATATGGCTCAGAAATATTAAAATATAGTGAAGAATATTTTTTCGATATTTGTTAGAAAAATCCAGCTGTTAGAAAACAATTTTAGGTGAGGGAAAATCTTGATTGGTTTTGTAATTTAACTTTATTTGTCTCGGATGGAAACATTCAACTTTCATCTGCGGGTGATTTTTATCAATTCGATAGCAACTTTCGTTTTTCAGTTTTAAATCTGCATGCAAAAGAAAAAATGAACTTAATAAATCCTTTTTGCATGTCACCGAAGCTACGCGCAGCTTACAGAGAAGCATTCAATCGAGTATCTTCTGTGCCATTTTACACAGTATTTGATACTTCTATTTCAGGAGCCATTTACCTGAAATGAACGGTTTTGTTGTCTTTGCTTATAATGGTTTTGCTACTCCATTCGAGTGGATAGAGGCTTAATTAAATACCAGAAAGACTGGTCATTTTGCTCAGATAATCTATACAAACCTGTTTATCCTTCTAAGATTTTGTTCCTCTTTTTTTAATTTTTTAGCTCTTAGTTTAGAGATTCAGCTTGTTTCAATTCAGAATCATGGTCTGCACACTTTGCATTATTATGCCAGTCTTTCACCATTCTGAAGGCTCTTCAAGACAAGAGATCATTTGCCTCTTCACAACATCAAGATTGATTGGGTGTGTGTGACAGTCTTTGGATGAACAGCAGAATTAGTGAATGAGTGTACAAGTCCAACTCGATAGATTGAAGTAAGCTTGTTTGTGCAATTTGACCGTCTAGGCATGACAATTATCCATTCTACATTGTCCTTTAAATGCGAGAAGAGTCCATGGTTACAGAAGGAAACATTATGGATTAGATGTATATAGAATGAAAATGGTCTAAGACTTTTACAAAACAAGCCAAGGGGCTACCTGATATACCTGATAAATGTTCACCTTCCGTTCTTATTATCTTGAGATTTGAGATGCATAACATGAGATTCCTCTGTATCTTAGATCATTCATTGTGTTATCATGGTAATATAATCTGTGATGAAATTTTCTTTGATATTCGTGTATGTCAATTCTAATTAGGTAGGCGATATTGCAGAAGATCTACTAATATTTATATGTTTACATTATTTGGTGGTGCAATAAGTTGGATAAGTAAGCTATAGGCTACAATTGTTTGGTTCACTACTAAAGTTGACTATATGATATCTACTCATGCTTGTAAAGAATTCATTTGGCTTAAGAGATTGTATTCTAATATTGGAATAAAACAAGGAGCAGTTATAATTTATTGTGATAGTCATAATGTGATCTGCCTAGATAAGAACCCAACATTTCATGCTAGAACCAACCACATTGATCTTTAGTATTTTTTTTTCAAAAGATATAATCAAGAATAGAAGGTTGAAGCTAGTTCAAATAGAGATTTTGATGAATGTTGTAGATTTGTAGCTAAGGTTGCGAGTACAAAAAAGTTTAGATGGGTGTTTAGAGTCTATGGGTCCATGTTAATCATATTAGCTATAACACCAAGGACATGAAAATATAGTAGTGCAATATATAGAGATCATACACAATGTGCTCAAAATCACAAGAACAAATTCTCCATTGTAGAGGAATGTGGAGAACTCTTTTAGACCGTTAGCAACATATTCTTCTACAAATTCTAACTAAATTATTTAGAGACCAAAAAGTTTTGAAAATAGCATCACCTCTATTCTAATATCATCTCAACTCAAAGCATCTAATCTCCAATGTTATGTTACATCCAACACCAAGAGAGAGGAAATCAATGTTCTTTCTATCAATGTCATGCAATGTTATATCCTTTCATATTAGCTACTCCTCTCATGCAATGTTGTTCTCTCCTTGCATATCTACTACTATTTTCATGCAATGCAATGTTTTTCTCTTTCCATATCATTAGCCCTTGTACTAACATCTATTTGATACAACATTGATCAATATCAAAGATAAACACAATAAATAATAATCTCCCCTATGAATTGCGCATAGCCATATTCATCATTAATGACCCAACACATACTATCATATATTAGGTTGACATCAATAAAAAAACATAATACCAACAAGAAGGATTACAAGGTTTAAGCATAATCACATGTTGTTTACAATCTTATAGGTGATAACAAAGAGTAATATTGTAGATTGAGTTGGAAATTGTCCATCAGACGGATGTGGAGTATGAACCTGAAGAGGAAAGGGGTTCTACTAAGAACATAGATGATGGTGATTATGCTACTGAGGTTGAAGAACTTATGGAAGAGGAGAAATAACATTCAATGGAGGTCACTATCAATTTGAATGAGTTGGAGGATATGATGAATATGGTGTGTATCTCTCCCACCCATGCTAGTAATGAACCCTTAGAGAATATTTTATATTCCCCTTGTTTAGGATGAGAAAAATTCTCCCTCTATACTCTAAGCTCATATTGGCGACTTGTAGAACAAAATTACTGCTCTTCAAGGTTTTATTATGTTTTCTGTGAATGGAAAAAAATAATTCAATAATGTCATTATTTCTCTCTGTAAGGTGGTTGACAGGATTATAAAGAAGGCCCTATTTGGTGTGGTCACTATCAAGAGTAGGTTGAAGAAAGATGTGAAGAATTAGAAAGAGGACCAAATCAACAAGGAAGAACAACATGAGGAGGATAATGAAGACTAGTAAATCTCTCTTGACAGTCTGTCAAAAGACTAGGATAGAATTGCTAGGTTTAATTATAGCTAGGTCTACTAGTTTTGTTGCTTTCTATAATGTTTCCCTTGTTTTGGTTTAATGACTTGTTCAAACTTAAGTTGGGTCTTTTGGTTATCACATCATGCTTATTATTTTCTTAACATTGAAAACCCTACAATGATGCACTCTTTTAGTTTATGCAGTAGTTCTAGAATAGTAAACTCTTTAATTCGTATGGTGATGATAAACTATGAGCGTGTTAAAGTTAGTAGTGATAGGAACTCTCTTTTGATGACTCTGGTAGTTTTTGATTAATTTATTGATGGGGGACTTCATGGCTTTCTCACAATTTTAATGGCCTTGATTAGGGATTCTAGTATTGTTTCTTATTGCTTATTCTACTCTTATGGGATCAGGGGCCCTTTCCTTACTAACTTAATAATAATAGAAAAATCATACATGGCATATGAATCTTATCTTGGTATAAAATGGCTACAAACCAATGTATGAAGAAAGTCTGGGTTGAAAGTAACTCCCAAAACATAATTAATTGTTTAAAGGGAAATACTCCCTAGTCATGGACTGTAAGAACACTTATAGAATCTTGTAAAGTAATACTAAATAGATTTCAAGCCCATAAAATTATACATGTTTACAGGGAAGGTAAATTATGTGGCAGACTGGCTGGCCAATTTGGGAGTTGTGTCTAATCGCATGGTTTTTGGGGGTAGTAATGATAATATCCCAATAGAGATTTAGATGTTATTGTCTAATGATGCCGAGAAGTGTTTATATCTTCCCTTACTTAGTAATGATGGAAATGTATGTGTGAATGGATATCTAGATTAGAGTTTCTTTAATGCAGAATTGGTCCTTATTTGTGGTGTTTCTTAGCTTGGATTTTTATTTTTATTTCTTTGTTTCTTAATGAGGTGGGTTTTCTAATGTACATGGTGTGTGGGGTGATCAAACTAGGTTGGAACTAGTGGTTTACAATAAGTGGTAGAAGTTAGAAGTGGTTTTGTCAAAGCTTTTTGCTAGTGGTGTGACCCCTTACACGGAGAAGCTTCATGGAATAGGCATGCAAGTAACAAAGGATCTCATTGAGGGATGGAATGAATGGATTCTAAAATTTTATGCATTAGAGTTAGATATTAATGGGGAGTTTATTGTGAAGTCTTTGAACACTCTAATTGAAGGAAGGAAATTCTATGGGGATAAGAAGAGTGTGAGTGAAGCTTTAGATGTTTTTTTCTATCCTAGTGAAAGAGATAAGTTCTTGAAAATTTTGGATGGGGGACATGATAGGGCTTCTCTCTAGACTCCATGGGAGGATGTAGTAGAGGTAAAACTGAGATACCTAACTCTTGATGGAAAATTCAATAGCCTTTTTAGTTATCATTTTTTTATTCCAACCATTTCTGCCCACAACAAATGTATTTCAATCCCCTACTATCTTTTGGCTTCCATGAATCATAGCTTGTGTGCCCATGTTAAAAACCCTCCAATTTTTTATGAAGGGCTTATCCTCCTTATTATGGAATATGCTTTAAATTTGCATATTGAGAGGAACCCACCACCCCAAAATAGATATTACATTTAAAAGAACGTTAGGGTTCATTATGAAAGGAAGGCTCCTTTGACCACTACTACATAAGGGGTGGTTTTAAGACAATTTTTGAGACAATTTTAAGTAAATTGTCTTAACTTGAGACAAAACAAAACTTGTGTATTGTCTCAAATATTGTCTCAAATATTGTCTTTAAATGAGTGTCTTAAATTATTGTCTTAAAGATTTGTCTTTATAAGACAATAAAAAATAATAGTCTTGTTGTCTCTTGAGAGACAATTTCAATTGTCTCTATAGAGGTGATATGTCTTTGATCTCATTTGTCTCTTGAAAGACAATATTCTCATTAGACAATATCATTTTTGTCTCTCTAGATGTGATATAAAATAATAGATTTTCAAAAAAAACCCATGCTATTTAAAAGAACCAATATTCTTAAATATAAATTACAATATAATTAACTAATTCATGTTAGGACACAATGGAATCGAAACACCAACCTCCTGCATGAGCAAGTGCTCTTCCATTGAGCTAGAACCCTTTAAAAAATAAACATACCCTTTAGAATATCAGTAATATTGTTGTCAAATGTGTTTTTTTTGCAATGACCATTATTTCTGTTTTGATTGCATGGTCATGCCATTGTTTTATGCATCATGCTTCATCATCTATAACACTTTCAGATTCTAAAAATTACCTCTCCTCCAAACCAATTGAGTGTAAAAATTCAATCATAGAAAAACATAAATAACAACAATAAAATAACATAATTCACTTAATTTATCAATCATGAAAAATGAAATTGCAAGAAATGTTTTTTTTGAATCCCCTATATTATTGCAAACAATGCTATTTTTATTGACAACTTCAACATAAAAAAGGGATTTTCTATGATAGGTGCACTATTGTGATCTTATTCACTTTTTTTTTCTTTTCCAAGCCTATGAAATTTTCCTGGGATGCTTCAATAGAAAACATCAATCGAACAACTTTGGGTAGAAATCTATCTTTGTGAGTGGTGATTGCACTAGCTACAATTTCCTTTGACTTCTATACAGCTTTCCAAAAATCACTTCTCTTCAAACTTGAACTATAGTAGATCTCTTTATTAGTTGGGTCTCTTCTTGAAAATCGGTGGCTTTAATTTTTTATTTTGTTAACTACAACAACCTCTTCATTCTTTTCCTTGGACATTTATTTTCACTCGCTGACATTCTTTCTGATCACATATTGGTATCTCCATTTCATGCAAGTGGCTTTAACAATTAAACAAAATCTAGTGAATAATGTAATCTTTGTCTTTCTTGGTTATAAGCTCACGGGAGCTGCAACCAACTATGGCAATGAGAACTGTGGCTCCCTACAATATTTCTATTGATTTAATGATTTAACTTAGATAATTTCTCAAACAAGGCTTTGGTTTCATAGTCTAGCCATTTTTTTATGCATTGGGCTTCATCATCATCTATAAAAGTTACCATCAGAAGGTTTCTTCCAAGTTAATCATTTTCCCAAGTGCTATGGAAGAAAAATGTCAATCACATGTTGATTAGATGAATGGTTCCAAGTCTACAGAGAGTCATCATGCAGTGACTACTTGCCAACAATTGTAAAAAACCCCCTTTTATGCACATACATGTGACAAATTCAATGCCAAGTCTAGTAGGCCAGACTTGGGAAGAAAGTTTCATGAAAATCTTGTAGTAAATAACCATATCAAAAACTTATAGATCCCCGGTAGCTTCTATATCTCTAGATGTATAATATTCAAAAGCGTTATAATTTCCTACATAGATAAAATCTAATGACTTAATGTAAAATCTGGTACATAGTAGATATATATACAAGTAAATCAAGTTTAAAAATGATGAGTTTTGTTTGAAGAACCCCCACATTGATAGAACAATGTTGAAGTTAAGCATTTCCTATTCTTTAGCACTTATCTAGTTACCTTGAATAATTAAGAGGCTTTGTTAAAAGAAATTAAAAAGAACCTTTTCACCCACATTTTGGCACTGAGTAAAGCATAAGTATATTTAAACAGGAATAAGATGCATTGGGAAAGATCTATTAGCAAAAAATTTAGGAATCAAAGTTTGCAATATTAATATACATTACCACATCCATGGTGAACTAAAGTCCCATCCACTTTTAGCAGTTGTAGCAATATCATGATAGAGAATCTCCTTTTCTCTTTCTATCAACCTAGTTGCTATTTCCATGACCTGCCCATAAGAAAAAATTAGCTTTAGCTTGATTCTTAACAACCTTCAAATTTTTAAAAGATACTTTGTTATATCAACATGAAACATTAATATAATTTACAAGAAATGAGACAACTATTATACATTGTCCCTTTTTAAGGATTTTCTATCATAAAAAATGATCATAAATTAATTTGGAAGTATGTCTTACAATTTTTACAAATTCTAGACTATGAGTATCCTATCTTGCATTGCATCTTCTAAAAGAGTGTTTAGCACCAGGCAAATCTCATACCATTATTTTATAGAAGACTACCTCAAAAAAAAGAAAATTCATAACCTCAGAAAATATTAAGGTTGCACAACATACTACAAGGACTTTGAATCTATTTTCAGCAGTCTTTGTATCCACTCATGATTGGCATAGATTGTATAATTTTTATTAAGTTTGATGATGATGTACAAAAATGAAATTTATTCAAACGTTGGATGATGATAGGTAAATTACAAATTGTTATTGCACTCAATCCAATTCATTGTTGTTGATTTCCTATTAAAATCCAAGTTTAAGACAACCTTCTGTGATGACGCATTGCCCATTAGTTAACAACTTAAGAGGAAGTTGGAACTAATAATTCTCAAATAAGATTTAGTTATGATGGTACAATTCAAGTGTTACATTTAAAACATCAAATCATTCCCTCTTAGGGAGTTGATACGTATGCCTCTTGATCAATATAGGGAGTTGATACGTATGACTGAGATGGAGATAGGATTTTCCATCTAAACATAAGAAAATGACCCACTACTACCTCATCAGCCCTTAAAAGGGTGGTTATTTTAGATGATGAAGGGTTGGATTATATACCCTCTAATGAAATAGTGTCAGATTCTATAGATCCTAGCTCCCACAAGAAGGGTAAAGGCAAAATTGGAGCTTAAATTTTTAGAAAATATAAGCACAAAAGTGGCCCTTCTAGGTCCCTCCCTACTAAGGGAAAAAAAATCTTCTCATCCCAAAAATTTTAAATCGTTGTCTGATTCTGCCTCATTTTCCCTTGCTCACACCCCCCACATGGCAAGAAGAAGGAGGTGGATATGGGTTTACATGTTGAGATTCTAATTGAAATTGGGCAAGACACACTGTTTGAGAAAGGCTCCTCTATTCTTGAAAACCCTAACATTGGCATACTTATAAAGAATCTTATGGATATTCAAAATGTTGTTTCTACTTGGATTATAAAAAAAGTTAATGCTTTAAAGGATAAATCCCCCAACTAGCCCCAAGTTGGACAATATCATAGTTAGCACTTAAACCCTTGCTTAGAGTATCAGTGACCAAAAGACTAACCATGAGAAATGCATAAATAGATTGGAGGGAACATTAAATAGTT
>BSBK01014060.1:0-75088 GCA_027943335.1 Chamaecyparis obtusa
GAATTGGCTTCCAACAAGGCTATAAAGTCATGGCAAAAAGAATAAGAAGTGCACAAGGTTCTACTAACGGATCCATCACGGTAAGTAAGCTAAATAGATGATATTTCAAATTTAATTATTTACCAATTAGTTTATTTGATGTTAAGTTCCAACATAAAGTGAGTAAATTTGTTTTAAGTAAGAAAAAAATGATAACATGAATGCGTATGAAATTTAAATACAGCCTACCAATTTTGGCCATACACAACCTGTGCATGATGATGACAATGAGGATGTGCATCAGAGTGATGGAGGTATAC
The DNA here is from genome assembly GCA_027943335.1 of Chamaecyparis obtusa. NCBI lineage: Eukaryota > Viridiplantae > Streptophyta > Pinopsida > Cupressales > Cupressaceae > Chamaecyparis > Chamaecyparis obtusa. Next base: position 300 of record BSBK01014060.1, read on the forward strand.
ATTTTATATTCAATTTTTTATATGTAACTATTAATACAAGTAAACATCTTAAATTGATTGGTTTAGTAATACAAATTTAATTGCAATTGGTGTTTGGATTAATGTAACAATTTGTATTGCAGCTGTAGAGAGTGTAGAGGCCACTATTAATGAGTAGGTTGAGGTTGAGGCCGAGGCCAGACAAACTAATCTCGATGTTGATGATGTGACTAGATTGGGTAAAGAGCTATACGATTATGGCCTTTAAAGTACTGAAATACTTTAAAAAAAATTTAATTTAACCCTTTTATATGTTATTGCAGATGACCCCCCTTTGCATCAACATAGAACTAGGCTTGCATTAAGATCTAATGAGAGGGGAGATGATCATGATGATATCGATGCTCCTCTTAGCGATTACTTCTTAAAAATGAGAAATCAAAAGAAAAAAAGAAATGATTGTCATCTATGCACCTTAATTGATAATGACTGATTTTTATATGCCAATGAATTTAATTATGTGCTATTGAATGTTCATAAATTTCATAATGTGTTAATGAATGTTATCATGTGATAATTAATGAATGTTACATTTTATTAATGGATGAAATAATGAATGAATGTTAGATGTTAATGGGGAGTTTAGAGTGATGTTAGGGGGGGTGGGGGTGGGGCCAAATGAGCTTCCAACTTCACGTGGTTGGCCCTATTTAGTACAAAATATAAAACTATTCTCAAAACAAAGTGAAGCTTAATAAGGTTGTTCCTTATATAGGGTCTCAAGTGTAGCCTTTAGCCCACTCTCAACATTGCAAGGCTTCAAGTGGTATTCTGAGATTGGTTTCTCCATCTCCCATTGACCCAAGTTCCTACCAAAGGAACCCAAGTTGAACCCAAAGGAGAACAAAAGTAGAACCGGAACCCAGCCTCAAACAAAGAACCAGATAAATTAGATTTTTTCTAATTCAAGTTTATTTCTGAATTCTTCTCCAATTCCAACCTGATTATTCCATATTTTGTTTTCCAATTTTCCTTCTTCCTCACTCCAAATAAAATGTCTTTCCTTCTATGCCTCAATATCCAAATGAAGTGATGCATCCCTTTGAACATAGATCTCTTTTCTAAGAGATGTGGCTTTCTATTCAAATTGTAAGCGCTTCTTTATACTTATTAATAAAAGTAATGATTATTAGTTATGTTGTTATTTCCTTTTACTAATTGTGCTATTTCAAGGATCACCACCCATGACTTGGTTAAGATGATGAATGTTGTCAATGCCTTTACTACCAAGGAATCACGACCCGCCATTAATGAATATTAATGATCATTATTTCCTAAAGGTAATCACTATTTGTGTATGCTGATCACCCAAGTCTTTGGCTATGATTTGCATGTTGTGAGGTTTGTCACATTGAGAAACAACGTCAAGACTCGAGAATCAAAAAAAGCAAAGAATGAGTGTGAAGCTTACATAGGTAAAAAAAATTTAACTCTAGAAATTATTCAATCTAGCCAATTCACCTGTACTAGAACTCAATGAATTCAGGATACATCAAATAGAAGAAAAGTTTCTTCAAGACCATGAATGATCAACAATATTCCATGATTATATTGAAAAGATTTTACATCAAAAAACAAAACACTAATCAATATTATCATTAAGCCATAAAATATGTCTTTAAAGTTTAGAAGCATCACAAAAAGTTTCAAGAAACATAGTATTATCGAAAACAAATACCCTCCTAATGGTTCATATCTGCTAACAATACTTCTACCAAAAATTTCACAAATTTTCTATATTCCCTATACTATTCTTGACTGTGACCAGTTCTCCTTAAGAAACTTCCCCTATACACCTAGAACACAAGAAACTAATATGCTCTAATAAGCCTCTCAAACCGGTTTACAACCTCGACATAACCGGTAACAGTTAGTTATTAACTGCTTGGATTAGTTTGGAATTGTCCATCTCTGTTGGTGCTTTACAACGCTTCTAATGATTATGATGATGTTGATGTTGATGTCTATAATTTATTTCACTTATTGATGCTTGCCTAGATTGAATCTTGAATTTTCAGGCTAGAGAACACTTTCAAAGTTTAGGGTATGTTCTACATGATACTCTTAGTTATAGCTCAAATGCAACTCAACATATTTTTTATGCTAGGCAACCCACTACAAAAACTCATCTGCAGGTGAAATTTAATGCTATGAATCTTGGCATTATTAATGTTATTACTTTTCCTCATGTTTCATATTTGTGAAAATGTTTCTTGGCACTATCTTCTTTTTCAATTCCTATATTTGCAGCTTTTTAGATCATTAACATAAGCATTACATGTATTTGTTCAAAGTCTATTCTAACACTATATTATATCTCTTTCTAATTGAGATTTTTAATTGGGAAAAATTATGTTTAATAAAATGGAAGTGGTCTCAATAGCATAGAGATATAAAAAGAAAATAAATTTAGAGTTTAGCCCAAGAATTGTGGAATATAGTTTTTGTCATTTCTATACACATTACTGATTTCATTGCCTTGCACAATGCATATTGCATGGTGCATGAATAATGACTAGATGCAAATAGTTTTTAAATTTTCAATTAAAATCTACTTTTTACAAAGTGAACCAACAAACTAAGTACAAACTTTTGAGAAATTTGACATATCCAATGACTCTTATTGCTATGAAGATAGCTACAAGAGGTTGTAGAGCTTGATGATGAAGCTCTTGGGTCAAAGTCTCTCCTAAGTCTTTCAGCCAGATCACTATCCTTCGAGTGCAAGTGCTAGTATTAATTAGGTTGAACCTTTCATTTTATAGAAAGCTTATTTTCTTTACAAATGAGTTAGAATGCTTCTATGTTCTTGTCACTAGGATTAAAAGGTCTTATTACAATGCTCGTTGTTGTGGGGCAGGAGGTCAATCTTCATTGTCTCCATTGTGGGGGACAACGAAGATTTGTCTGACAAATAGAAGGTCTTCTTTAATATCTTATAATAACATGCTAAACTGATAAACCTATTATCTGCATTTAATCTACCAATTACTAATAGATTAAGCATATAACTATTGTGCTTAATGTTCCATTTAAATGCATTTAACACAATTTTTTTTACAAAACTAAACCAATGCAATGTTTACAACAAAGGTCTAATAGAACTCCCATCAATTCTTAAACATACTTTATCTGATATGATGAATTCTTAAACAATTAAGGTTGGAGTAGACATAGTTATCACACAATTTTTTGTGTGGTACAAGGAAATTTTGCCTAGGTCAAATCTTCCTTCGTGCTAGCAGTCTATAGAATTAGACCTTTATTAGCAATTCATCATATCAGATAAAGTATGTTTAAGAATTGTTCGGACTGGTCCTTTTGCGTGTATTAAATAGAATAGAATTTTTAGCATATTATTATCATTCTATTTGTTTGTTGTAAACATGCCATTGGTTTAGTTTTGTAATTTTTTTTGTGTTAAATGCATTTTTCCAAACTAATTGTTAAATAAGAAAGTAGTACCAACAAGGAGGGGTCTTCTTCTGAGTAGATTGATGAAGATTGTGCACCTCAAAAACCAATTCATAAGGTACCAATCATGTTTTCTATTTTCTTGTATTTTTGGAGTGGTTAATCTCCTTAGTTCATGTCCTTTATTTTGATTACTATAGATGAGATATCAATCTTACATTTAACATTCAACTTCTTTACATTTTAGAGCATGTAGTGTGTTTCCTGAGGATTTTACCAAATAAACTTTTAAAATAAACTAAAAACACCATATTGATTTCTTTCCCTTTCAACTTGACAAAATATTTGCATTTGACCAATAACTGCAAGCAACTGAATGATAAATCCACATACCTATATCTTTGTAAAATATCTGGAACATCAAAAAGATGGCTAAGTGGCTGCCACCATGATTTTTATCTACTAAATATGGGGAAAAAAAGCACCAAAATGAATCGTGTTCTGTTGTAGCTCTATATACTGAAAACCCTAGTGAAAACCCAACTAAAATTCTATCAAAGTTGCACTCAAAATAAAAATCATGGGAGCAGCCACTTAGGGATCAAAATAGAGAAACTAAACCAAAATTGTTCTTTGTCCTATTTCCTTTTAACAAAGTCTCAAATATCAATGATATAATACATTTGATGCCCTAAGCTATCAATACAAATGGCGCCTAGCTAGAAGCTCACGGGCTGTCCATTTGATAACCACCGTCAACATTTCAAAATAGTGAATTGATATCCTTGAGCACAAGCACCAATAACATCAAATAATTGAGATAAAGCATGGGCTAGGGCATGACACCAATAGAATTCGGTCATTTCAGAGAGCATCCCAGCAATATACAATGGTTGTGCCAGTAATATCAACAAACGTGAACCCAAACATTTCAAAATAGTGAATGTTAAATGTAAGATATATATCTCATCCATAGTAATCAAAACAAAGGACATGAAACTAAGGAGATTTACCAATCCAAAAATATAAGCATATAGAAAACATGATTGGTACCTTATGAATTAGTTTATGAGGTGCACGATCTTCATCAATCTACTCAGAAGAAGACCCCTCCTCACTTCTACTGCTTTCTTGTTTAACATTTGGTTTGGAAAAATGCATTTAACACAAAAAACAAATTTACAAAACTGAACCAATGACATGTTTACAAAAAAGGTCTAATAGAACTCCCAACAATTCTAAAACATACTTTATCTGATATAATGAATTCTTAAACAATTACGGTTGGACTAGACATAGTTATCACACAGTTTTTTTGTGTGGCACAAGAAAGATTTGGCTAGGTCAAATCTTCACTTGTGTTAGCAGTCTACACAATTAGACCTTTATTAACAATTCATCATATCAGATAAAGTGTGTTTAAGAATTGTTGGGGCTGGTCCTTTGGCGTGTATTAAACATAATAGAATTTTCAACATATTATTATCATTCTATTTCTTTGTTGTAAACATTCCACTGGTTCAGTTTTGTAATTTTCCTTTTGTGTTAAATACATTTTTCCAAACCAATTGTTAAACAAGAAAGCAATAGCAGTGAGGAGGGGTCTTCTTCTAAGTAGATTGATGATGATCGTGCATATAAAAAACTAATTCATAAGGTAACTGTTGATGATTGTAGCATCGGTCAAATAAATAATACCAATAATATGATCATTATGAGAAATGACATATTATATATATATATATATATATATATATATATATATATATATATATATATATATATATATATATATATATATATATATATATATATATATATATATATATATATATATATATATATATACATACATATATATATATATATATATATATATATATATGTATATATATATATATATATATGTATATGTATATATATATATATATAATTAGATTATAATTATTCTTATAATAACTATTTAATTAATTGATAAAATAAAATAAATAATAATGAATAGACATGTCCCATGAAGGGACATGTCTCTTAATGTGTTTTCCTCAATATAAATAAGAGATCACTGCTCTTGGAAAACATATACCGAAGAGACAATGTTATTACATTTGCAGCGATCCTAAAACTTAACATGGCATCAGAGCTAGACTGCATATGTGAGAAAGATCTAAAGTTATTGGCATGACTGAAGAATAATAATTGGAGAAAGATCATTGTTTTAGGCAATCAATTATTGGCGGCTTGAATGGGTGAAGCAATATAGTTGTATCGCAGATATTCTTGGATATCTCATTATATAATTATCGGGTGCTTTCATATGTGATGCTCAATTGGATGATGTTGAATTCAAATGTCTGAAGAAGTATAATCGGTCTTCTTGCAATTGCTCGCAATTGGCGATTGTTACTCTTATTGGGGGCTGGATGTTAACATATGAATAGTCTGGCAATTCACATTGATTTTGACCTTAGAATCGCACCTCCTCAGATAAAAATTTTCTGTATGTGCTTGATAAAAGGAAGAAACATATTTCAAAGTTCATAATATTGTTGTTTTTAATATGGGAATGTTGTTGTTGGTTTGGTTTGTTGAACTGATTCCTATATGGTTACAAACAGTTGGGACCTAATTGGAAAACTATGCAAACCGGTGAAGATAAAGAGAAGTTATTTAAGAAGACAAGGTAGTCGAAGGTTGTGTGAAAATAGAATAGTGTGATTGGAATTTGAAAATTGATACATATTATATATGTCTGTTGAAAGTTGTGAGATTGTATCATTGGTGAGTGAAAAGTATGTGGTACTGAATCAAAATTATATAACTCAATGCAAATGGGGTTATGTGTACTTGTGAATAAAATGAATGTGTGCAGTGTATAGGAGTCATGTTTCAGATTGAAAGGAGGCATTTTTATATGAAGATATGCATAAGATATTATGAAACAAACAATGACGTATGCTGAGACCTGAAGATGTGAAGAGTGGGTAATGTTTGAAAAGACAATGAATTCTGAGAAGGATATATGTTCGCTGTACTGAAGTTTGATTCAATGCTAAAAAGGAAGATATGCTAGTTGAAGATCAATATTGATTATTCAGTCAGAACCTTGCCAAGAAAGGATAGAGTGACAGGGACGACAATATTTTATAGGATTGTGAATTCCAAGTGATTCTCTCTGAAAGGAGACAACCTTATGAAACAAATGATCAGATTTGGATACTTCTTAGGAGTCTGAGAATCTAGAAGGAGGTTAAGAGGTTGATGAACTTGAGCTTCAGAGGGAGAAGATAAATGATATGGTTCAGTCAACTTATGATAATCTCGATCATTTTGATTGAGAGGGAGTTCACTAATGAAGGTGAAACACCTTTGAGGTAAACTTGATATGATTGTTTATTATACTTATGAATCATGAATGTTTTAATGGGCCTACCCCCTGTGTAAATCATGAGGAAGTGATGACTTCCAAATGATTATCACTTGTATTTGCAGAAGTTATTGGAAGGTGACGATCTTATAATGACTTAAAATCATGATATACATTATTTATAATGTTGAAACAAATCATGATGAATTAATGCAACAACTAAGTGTTAGATGTCATTAAGTTGACGGTCTATGAGTTGTTTGCATAAATATATCTTGTAAAGCAACAACTAAGTGTTAGATGTCAAATTGACGGTCTATAAGTTGCTTGTATAGATACATCTTGTAGAAGCAACAACTAAGTGTTAGATGTCATTAAGTTGACGGTCTATAAGTTGTTTGCTTAGATATATCTTGTAAATCAACAACTAAGTGTTAGATGTCATTAACGGTCTATGAGTTGTTTGTATAGATATATTTAGGTATCTGGTGAAATATCATGTGTTGATATTCTACAGGCCAGTACCTTATTGAGTATTTGGTGAATGTCATGTGTTGACATTCTGATAGGCCAATACTCAAGAGTTTGTGGATAGAATCGTCAATGGAGGCAATCTACATTTGAGACTATGTTTCTATTGATTACATCATGAGTATGATGCCTTTATTGCTTACATCATATGATTGATGTTGTCAAGTGTCTTAAGTGTTGACATTGGATTGATTTATCCTCCCTAGCTAAGAGGGAGTGTTGATGATTGTAGCATCGCTCAGATAAATAATACCAATAATATGATCATTATGAGAAATGACATATTATATATATATATATATATATATATATATATATATATATATATATATATATATATATATATATATATATATATATATATATATATAATTAGATTATAATTATTCTTATAATAACTATTTAATTAATTGATAAAATAAAATAAATAATAATGAATAGACATGTCCCATGAAGGGACATGTCTCTTAATGTGTTTTCCTCAATATAAATAAGAGATCAATGCTCTTGGAAAACATATACCGAAGAGACAATGTTATTACATTTGCAGCGATCCTAAAACTTAACAGTAACAATCATGTTTTCAATTCGTTCATAATTTTGGATTGGTAAATCTCCTTAGTTTCATGTCCTTTCTTTTGATTACTATGGATGAGATATATATCTTACATTTAACATTCAACTTTTTTTTGTCAAGTTGAAAGGGCAACAAATCAGTTTGGTGTTTTTGGTTTATGTTAAAAGTTGATTTGGTAAAATCTTCAAAAAACACACTTCATGTTCTAAAATATAAAGAAGTTGAATGTTAAATGTAAGATATATATCTCATCCATAGTAATCAAAAGAAAGGACATGAAAATAAGGAGATTTACCAATCCAAAAATATAAGCGAATAGAAAACATGATTGGCACCTTATGAATTGGTTTTTGAGGTGCATGATCTTCATCAATCTCCTTAAAAGAAGACCCCTCCTCATGAAAAATGAATTTAACACAAAAAACAAATTTACAAAACTAAACCAATGGCATGTTTACAACAAAGGTCAAATAGAACTCCCAACAATTCTTAAACATACTTGATCTGATATGATGAATTCTTAAACAATTAAGGTTGGAGTAGACATAGTTATCACACCGGTTTTTGTGTGGTACAAGGAAGATTTGGCTAGGTCAAATCTTCCTTCATACTAGAAGTCTATAGAATTAGACCTTTATTAACAATTCATCATATCAGATAAAGTATGTTTAAGAATTGTTGGGACTGGTCCTTTGACGTGTATTAAACAGAATAGAATTTTTAACATATTATTATCATTCTATTTCTTTGTTGTAAACATGCCATTGGTTCAGTTTTGTAATTTATTTTTTGTGTTAAATGCATTTTTTCAAACTAATTTTTAATGAAGAAAGCAGAAGTAGTGAGGACGGGTCTTCTTCTGAGTAGATTGATGAAGATCGTGCACCTCAAAAACCAATTCATAAGGTACCAATCATGTTTTCTATTTACTTGTATTTTTGGATTGGTAAATCTCCTTAGTTTCATGTCCTTTATTTTGATTACTATGGATGAGATATATATATTACATTTAACATTCAGCTTCTTTACATTTTAGAGTGTGTACTATGTTTTTTGAGGATTTTACCAAATCAACTTTTAACATAAACCAAAAACACCAAATTGATTTCTTTCCCTTTCAACTTGAAAAAATATTTGCATTTGACCAATAACTACAAGCAACTGAATGATAAATCCACATACCTGTATCTTTGTAAAATACCTGGAACATCAAAAAGATGGCTAAGCGGCTGCCACCATGATTTTTATCTACTAAATATGGGGAAAAAAGCACCAAAAAGAATCGTGTTCTGTTGTAGCTCAATATACTAAAAACCCTAGTGAAAACCCAACTAAAATTCTACCAAAGTTGCTCTCAAAATAAAAATCATGGCGGCAGCCACTTAGGGATCAAAATAGAGAAAATTAATCAAAATTGTTCTTTGTCCTCTTTCCTTTTAACAAAGTCTCAACTATTAATGATACAATGCATTTTATGCCCTAAGCTATCAATACAAATGGAGCCTAGCTAGAAGCTCACGGGCTATCAATTTGATCACCACATTCAACATTTCAAAATAGTGAATCGATATCCTTGAGCACAAGAACCAATAACATCAAATAATGGAGATAAAGCACGGGCTAGGGCATGACACCAGTAGAATGCAGTCATTTTAGAGAGCATCTCAGCAATATACACTGGTCGTGCTAGTAATATCAACAAACGTGAACCCAAACATTTAAAAACAATGAATGTTAAATGTAAGATATATATCTCATCCATAGTAATCAAAACAAAGGACATGAAACTAAGGAGATTTACCAATCCAAAAATATAAGCGAATAGAAACCATGATTGGTACCTTATGAATTGGTTTTTTAGGTGCACGATCTTCATCAATCTACTCAGAAGAAGACCCCTCCTCACTGCTACTGCTTTCTTGATTAACAATTGGTTTGGAAAAATGCATTTAACACAAAAAACAAATTTACAAAACTGAACCAATGACATGTTTACAACAAAGGTCTAATAGAACTCCCAACAATTCTTAAACATACTTTATCTGATATAATGAATTCTTAAAAAATTAAGGTTGGAGTAGACATAGTTATCACACAGTTTTTTGTGTGGTGCAAGGAAGATTTGGCTAGGTCAAATCTTCATTCGTGCTAGCAGTCTACAAAATTAGACCTTTATTAACAATTCATCATATCAAATAAAGTATGTTTAAGAATTTTTGGGACTGGTCGTTTGGTGTGTATTAAACATAATAGAATTTTCAGCATATTATTATCATTCTATTTCTTTGTTGTAAACATTCCATTGGTTCAGTTTTGTAATTTTGTTTTTTTGTTAAATTCATTTTTCCAAACCAATTGTTAAAGAAGAAAGCAGTAGCAGTGAGGAGGGGTCTTCTTCTAAGTAGATTGATGAAGATCGTGCATCTCAAAAACCAATTCATAAGGTACCAATCATGTTTTCTATTCATTCATATTTTTAGATTAGTAAATCTCCTTAGTTTCATGTGCTTTCTTTTGATTACTATGGATGAGATATATATCTTACATTTAATATTCAACTTTTTTTTGTCAAGTTGAAAGGGCAAGAAATCAGTTTGGTGTTTTTGGTTTATGTTAAAAGTTGATTTAGTAAAATCTTCAAAAAACACACTACATGTTCTAAAATGTAAAGAAGTTAAATGTTAAATGTAAGATATATATCGCATCCATAGTAATCAAAAGAAAGGACATGAAAATAAGGAGATTTACCAATCCAAAAATATAAGTGAATAGAAAACATGATTGGTTCCTTATGAATTGGTTTTTGAGGTGCACGATCTTCATCAATCTCCTCAAAATAAGACCCCTCCTCATGAAAAATGAATTTAACACAAAAAACAAATTTACAAAATTGAACCAATGGCATGTTTACAACAAAGGTCTAATAGAACTCCCAAAAATTCTTAAACATACTTTATCTGATATGATGAATTCTTAAACAATTAATTTTGGAGTAGACATAGTTATCACACAGTTTTTTGTGTGGTACAAGGAAGATTTGGCTAAGTCAAATCTTCTTTCGTGCTAGTAGTCTATAGAATTAGACCTTTATTAACAATTCATCATATCAGATAAAGTATGTTTAAGAATTGTTGGGACAAGTCCTTTGGTGTGTATTAAACAGAATAGAATTTTTAGCATATTATTATCATTCTATTTGTTTGTTGTAAACATGCCATTGGTTCAGTTTTGTAATTTTTTTTGTGTTAAATGCATTATTCCAAACTAATTGTTAAACAAGAAAGCAATAGCAGTGAGGAGGGGTCTTCTTCTGAGTAGATCGATGAAGATCGTACACCTCAAAAACCAATTCATAAGGCACCAATCATGTTTTCTATTTGCTTGTATTTTTTGATTGGTAAATCTCCTTAGTTTCATGTCCTTTATTTTGATTACTATGGATGAGATATATATCTTACATTTAAAATTCAACTTCTTTACATTTTAGAGCATGTAGCATGTTTCCTGAGGATTTTACCAAATCAACTTTTAACATAAATTGAAAACACCAAACTAATTTCTTGCCCTTTCAACTTCACAAAATATTTTCATTTGACCAATAACTGTAAGCAACTGAATGATAAATCCACATACCTATATCTTTGTAAAATACCTGGAACATCAAAAAGATGGCTAAGTGGCTGCCACCATGATTTTCATTTACTGAATATAGGAAAAAAACAAGGCACCAAAAAGAATCATGTTCTATTGTAGCTCAATATACTGAAAACCCTAGTGAAAACCCAACTAAAATTCTATCAAAGTTGCACTCAAAATAAAAATCATGGGAGCAGCCACTTAGGGATCAAAATAGAGAAAATAAATCAAAATCGTTCTTTGTCCTATTTCCTTTTAACAAAGTCTCAACTATTAATGATACAATACATTTGATGCCCTAAGCTATCAATACAAATGGCGCCTAGCTAGAAGCTCACGGGCTATCCATTTGATAACCACCGTCAACATTTCAAAACAGTGAATCAATATCCTTGAGCACAAGCACCAATAACATCAAATAGTGGAGATAAAGGATGGGCTAGGGCATGACACCAGTAGAATTCAATCATTTCAAAGAGCATCCCAGCAATATACAATGGTCGTGCCAATAATATCAACAAACGTGAACCAAACATTTCAAAACAGTGAATGTTAAATGTAAGCTATATATCTCATCCTTAGTAATCAAAACAAAGGACATGAAACTAAGGAGATTTACCAATCCAAAAATATAAGCGAATAGAAAACATGATTGGTACCTTATGAATTGGTTTTTGAGGTGCACGATCTTCATCAATCTACTCAGAAGAAGACCCCTCCTCACTGCTACTACTTTCTTGTTTAGCAATTGGTTTCAAAAAATGCATTTAACACAAAAAACAAATTTACAAAACTTAACCAATGACATGTTTACAACAAAGGTCTAATACAACTCCCAACAATCCTTAAACATACATTATCTGATATAATGAATTCTTAAACAACTAAGGTTGGAGTAGACATAGTTATCACACAATTTTTTGTGTGGTGCAAGGAAGATTTGGCTAGGTCAAATCTTCATTTGTGCTAGCAGTCTACAGAATTAGACCTTTATTAACAATTCATCATATCATATAGAGTATGTTTAAGAATTGATGGGACTAGTCCTTTGGCGTGTATTAAATAGAATAAAATTTTTAGCATATTATTATCATTCTATTTCTTTGTTGTAAATATGTCATTGGTTCAGTTTTGTAATTTTCTTTTTGTGTTAAATTCATTTTTCCAAACCAATTGTTAAACAAGAAAACAGTAGCAGTGAGGAGGGGTCTTCTTCTAAGTAGATTGATGAAGATCGTGCATCTCAAAAAATAATTCATAAGGTACCAATCATGTTTTCTGTTTGTTCATATGTTTGGATTGGTAAATCTCCTTAGTTTCATGTCCTTTCTTTTGATTACTATGGATGAGATATATATCTTACATTTAACATTCAACTTTTTTTGTCAAGTTGAAAGGGCAAGAAATCAGTTTGGTGTTTTCGGTTTATGTTAAAAGTTGATTTGGTAAAATCCTCAGAAAACACACTACATGTTCTAAAATGTAAAGAAGTTGAATGTTAAATGTAAGATATATATCTCATCCATAGTAATCAAAACAAAGGACATGAAAATAAGGACATTTACCAATCCAAAAATATAAGCGAATAGAAAACATGATTGGTTGCTTATGAATTTGTTTTTGAGGTGCACGATCTTCACCAATCTCCTCAAAAGAAGACCCCTCCTCACGAAAAATGAATTTAACACAAAAAAACAAATTTACAAAACTGAACCAATGGCATGTTTACAACAAAGGTCTAATAGAACTCTCAACAATTCTTAAACATACTTTATTTGATATGATGAATTCTTAAACAATTAAGGTTGGAGTAGACATAGTTATCACAAAGTTTTTTTTGTGGTACAAGCAAGATTTGGCTAGGTCAAATCTTCCTTCATGCTAGAAGTCTACAAAATTAGACCTTTATTAACAATTCATCACATCGGATAAAATATGTTTAAGAATTGTTGGTACTGGTCCTTTGGTGTGTATTAAATAGAATATAATTTTTAGCATATTATTATCATTCTATTTCTTTGTTATAAACATACCATTGGTTCAATTTTGTAATTTTATTTTTTGTGTTAAATTTATTTTTCCAAACCAATTGTTAAAGAAGAAAGCAGTAGCAGTGAGGAGGGGTCTTCCTCTAAGTAGATTGATGAAGATTGTGCACCTCAAAAACCAATTCATAAGGTACCAATCATTGTTTTCTATTCACTCATATTTTTGGATTGGTAAATCTCCTTAGTTTCATGTCCTTTCTTTTGATTACTATGGATGAGATATATATATCTTACATTTAACATTCAATGTTTTTTTGTCAAGTTGAAACGACAAGAAATTAGTTTGGTGTTTTCGATTTATGTTAAAAGTTGATTTGGTAAAATCCTCTGAAAACACACTACATGTTCTAAAATGTAAAGAAGTTGAATGTTAAATGTAAGATATATATCTCATCCATAGTAATCAAAGGAAAAGACATGAAACTAAGGAGATTTACCAATCCAAAAATATAAGTGAATAAAAAACATGATTGGTTCCTTATGAATTGGTTTTTGAGGTGCACGATCTTCATCAAACTACTTAGAAGAAGAGCCCTCCTCACAAAAAATGAATTTAACAAAACAAATTTACAAAACTGAACCAATGGCATGTTTACAACAAAGGTCTAATAGAACTCCCAACAATTCTCAAACATACTTTATCTAATATGATGAATTCTTAAACAATTAAGGTTGGAGTAGACATAGTTATCACACAATTTTTTGTGTGGTGCAAGGAAGATTTGGCTAGGTCAAATCTTCCTTCGTGCTAGCAGTCTATAGAATTAGACCTTTATTAACAATTCATCATATCAGATAAAGTATGTTTAAGAATTGTTGGGACTAGTCCTCTGGCATGTATTAAATAGAATAGAATTTTTAGCATATTATTATCATTCTATTTCTTTGTTGTAAAGATGCCATTGGTTTAGTTTTGTAATATTTTTTTTGTGTTAAATGCATTTTTCCAAACTAATTGTTAAAGAAGAAAGTAGTAGCAGTGAGGAGGGGTCTTCTTCTGAGTAGATTGATGAAGATCGTGCACCTCAAAAACCAATTCATTAGGTACCAATCGTGTTTTCTATTTGCTTTTATTTTTGGATTGGTAAATCTCCTTAGTTTCATGTCCTTTATTTTGATTACTATAGATGAGATATATATCTTACATTTAACATTCAACTTCTTTACATTTTAGAACATGTAGCGTGTTTCTTGAGGATTTTACCAAATCAAATTTTAGCATAAACTGAAAACACCAAACTGATTTATGGCCCTTTCAACTTGACAAAATATTTGCATTTGACCAATAATTGCAAGCAATTGAATGATAAATCTGCATACCTGTATCTTTTTAAAATACATGGAACATCAAAAAGCTGGCTAAGTGGCTGCCACCATGATTTTTATCTACCGAATATGGGAATAAAAGCACGAAAAAGAATTGTGTTCTGTTGTAGCTCAATATACTGAAAACCCTAGTGAAAACCCAACTAAAATTCTATCAAAGTTGCACTCAAAATAAAAATCATGGTGGCAGCCACTTAGGGATCAAAATAGAGAAAATAAATCAAAATCGTTCTTTTTCCTATTTCCTTTTAACAAATTATCAACTATCAATGATATAATACATTTGATGAGCTAAGTTATCAATACAAATGGCGCCTAGCTAAAAGCTCACGGGCTATCCATTTGATAACCACAGTCAACATTTCAAAATAGTGAATTGATATCCTTGAGCACAAGCACCAATAACATAAAGTAATGGAGATAAAGCACGGGCTAGGACACGACACCTGTAGAATATGGTCATTTCAAAGAGCATCTCAGCAATATACAATGGTCGTGCCAGTAATACCAACAAACGTGAACCCAAACATTTCAAAACAGTGAATGGTAAATGTAAGATATATATCTCATCCATAGTAATCAAAAGAAAGGACATGAAACTAAGGAGATTTACCAATCCAAAAATATAAGCGAATAGAAACCATGATTGGTACCTTATGAATTGGTTTTTGAGGTGCACGATCTTCATCAATATACTCAGAAGAAGACCCCTCCTCACTGCTACTGCTTTTTTGTTTAACAATTGGTTTGGAAAAATGCATTTAACACAAAAAACAAATTTACAAAACTTAACCAATGCCATGTTTACAACAAAGGTCTAATAGAACTCCCAACAATTCTTAAACATACTTTATCTGATATAATGAATTCTTAAAAAATTAAGGTTGGAGTAGACATAGTTATCACACAGTTTTTTGTGTGGTGCAAGGAAGATTTGGCTAGGTCAAATCTTCATTCATGCTAGCAATCTACAAAATTAGACCTTTATTAACAATTCATCATATCAGATAAAGTATGTTTAAGAATTGTTGGGAATGGTCCTTTGGCGTGTATTAAACAGAATAAAATTTTCAGCATATTATTATCATTTTATTTCTTTGTTGTAAACATGCCATTGGTTCAGTTTTGTAATTTTCTTTTTGTGTTAAATACATTTTTCCAAACCAATTGTTAAAGAAGAAAGCAGTAGCAGTGAGGAGAGGTCTTCTTCTAAGTAGATTGATGATGATTGTGCACCTAAAAAACCAATTCATAAGGTAACATTCATGTTTTCTATTCGATCATATTTTTGGATTGGTAAATCTCCTTGGTTTCATGTCCTTTCTTTTGATTACTATGGATGAGATATATATCTTACATTTAACATTTAACTTTTTTTTGTCAAGTTGAAAGGGCAAGAAATGAGTTTGGTGTTTTCGGTTTATGTTAAAAGTTGATTTGGTAAAATCCTCAGACAACACACTACATGTTCTAAAATGTAAAGAAGTTGAATGTTAAATGTAAGATATATATCTCATCCATAGTAATCAAAAGAAAGGACATGATTATTTAAGCGAATAGAAAACATGATTTGTACCTTATGAATTGGTTTTTGAGGTGCACGATCTTCATCAATCTCCTCAGAATAAGACCCCTCCTCACAAAAAATGAATTTAACACAAAAAAAAAATTTACAAAACTGAACCAATGGCATGTTTACAAAAAAGGTCTAATAGAACTCCCAACAATTCTTAAACATACTTTATCTTATATGATGAATTCTTAAAGAATTAAGGTTGGAGTAGACATAGTTATCACATAGTTTTTTGTGTGGTACAAGGAAGATTTGGCTAAGTCAAATCTTCCTTTGTGCTAGCAGTCTACAGAATTAGACATTTATTAACAATTCATCATATCAGATAAAATATGTTTAATAATTGTTGGGACTGGTCCTTTGGCTTGTATTCAACAAAATAGAATTTTCAGCATATTATTATCATTCTATTTCTTTGGTGTAAACATGTCATTGGTTCAGTTTTGTAATTTTACTGTTGTATGAGTGGATTTTGTAGGAATAGTTAACATTAAACAAGGAGCAACTCCTCAACACATCTTGGAAACCATTGAATCCAATAATAAATGAAACCTAACACCAACACTATTCCTTGCATTCACTTCTACCAAGAATAAAGCATTTAATCCATTCAACATTATATATAATCATTAGATAGTTACATTTCCTAACTGTGTAGAGGAACAATCACGACCAAAATGATGAAAAGTACTTTCACCCTTGCACAAGCTATTTCAAACTTCAATTAAAATGAGAAATATGCTATATCAAATTTTTCTTATTCATAATAACCATTCAAAGGATCATTTTATCATTGAACCCTTTGACTATACCCCTGTGGTAGAGAAAGGAGACCTCAAAATAGAGAAAGGAAACTTAGTAAAACCAGTCTATGCCATTGTTTGTGAGGGTATAGTCATGATAAGTGCCTCTCAAATCTCTCCAAACATGTAATATTGTCTTTAAATACTTTATTGATCTTTTCTAAACATTAACCAAATCAAACCTACATTTGAATCCACACACAATAACCCAAAATGAAGGGTTTTGTATCCTTTAATGAATCCCAGTCGCTGGTAACGCATGTACAGTCAAACCAGTAGTCTGCAAAGCATTCAATAAGTGAATATGAATGTTTGTAAACTTTCCTCTCAACTTCCCCAACCACTCCTAATCAGTTAGAGGGATTATTTGAGTGTTTAGACATTAAAACTTCTCATGCAACTCCCAAAATTTCACATACAAAATAAAATTAAATCCATTTATGAATTAAATCTAGTATACCAAAGGACCAGTTCCAACAATTCTTAAACATACTTTATCTGATATGATGAATTGTTAATAAAGGTCTAATATACAATGGTCGTGCCAATAATATTAACAAACATGAATCCAAACATTTCAAAACAGTGAATCAATATCCTTGAGCACAAGCACCAATAACATCAAATAATGGAGATAAATCATGGGCTAGGGCACGACACTAGTAGAATGCGGTCATTTCAGTAAGCATTCACGATCAAATAAAATGCAATGCATTTTAAATTTGCGGTCAAATATGATGCCAAAGGCTCGAAAGACATTGCCTGTCAAAGATACCAATCAAAGATGAAGAAATCACATACCTTCTCTCGCGCTCAGCTTTCACGAAGGAAGATTTGATAGCCAAATCTTCCTTGTACCACACGAAGAACATTCCATTATTTCAGTTTTGTAAATTTGTTTTTTGTGTTAAATGCATTTAAATGGAACATTAAGCATAGTAATAATATGCTTAATCTATTAGTAATTGGCAGATTAAATGCAAATAACACCTTTATCAGTTTAGCATGTTATTATAAGATACTAAAGAAGACCTGCTATTTGTCAAACAAATCTTCAAATTACAACACACCTAGAAGTCTACAAAATTAGACAAAGCTATAGATAGAGGTCTAATTTTGTAGTCTACTAGGTCAAATCTTCCTTCATGCTAGCAGTCTATAAAATTAGACCTTTATTTTAAATGCATTTAACACAATTTTTTTTTACAAAACTAAACCAATGACATGTTTAAGACAAAGAAATAGAATGATAATAATATGCTAAAAATTATATTTTGTTTAATACACGCCAAAGGACCAGTCCCAACAATTCTTAAACATACTTTATCTGATATGATGAATTCTTAAACAATTAAGGTTGGAGTAGACATAGTTATCACACAATTGTTTGTGTGGTACAAGGAAGATTTGGCTAGGTTGAATCTTCCTTCATGCTAACAGTCTACATAATTAGACCTTTATTAACAATTCATCATATCAGATAAAGTATGTTTAAGAATTGTCGGGATTGGTCCTTTGGTGTGTATTAAATAGAATAGAATTTTCAGCATATTATTATCATTCTATTTCTTTGTTGTAAACATGTCATTGTTTCAGTTTTGTAATTTTTTTTGTATTAAATGCATTTTTCCAAACCAATTATTAAACAAGAAAGAAGTAGCGGTGAGGAGGGGTCTTCTTCTGAGGAGATTGATGAAGATTGTGCACCTCAAAAACCAATTCATAAGGTACTAATCATGTTTTCTATTCGCTTATATTTTTGGATTGGTAAATCTCCTTAGTTTCATGTCCTTTCATTTGATTACTATGGATGAGATATATATCCTATATTTAACATTCAACTTCTTTACATTTTAGAACATGTAGTGTGTTTTCTGAGGATTTTACCAAATCAACTTTTAACATAAACCGAAAACACCAAACTGATTTCTTACCCTTTCAACTTGACAAAATATTTGCATTTGACCAATAACTGTAAGCAACTAAATGATAAATCCGCATTCCTCTATCTTTGTAAAATACCTAGAACATGAAAAAGATGGCTAAGTGGCTACCGCCATGATTTTTATCTACCGAATATGTGAAAAAAAGCACCAAAAATAATCGTGTTCTATTGTAGCTCAATATAAGCAAATAGAAAAAATGATTGGTCATTTCAGAGAGCATTCATGATCAAATAAAATGCAATGCATTTGAAATTTGTGGTCAAATATGATGCCAGAGGCTTGAAAGACATTTCTCATCAAAGATACCAATCAAAGATGAAGAAATCACATACCTTCTCTTGCGCTTAGCTTTCACCCGTTCCTTTTCTCCCGCTCCTTTTCTCTGCAATTGAAATAAAAATGATTTGGCCATTTCAAAATAGTGAATCGATATCCTTGAGCACAAGCACCAATAACATCAACTATTTTGATCTGTGGGTACCCTAATGTTGGCAAGAGCTCTTTTATTAATAATATTACTCTGCAAGCTTGAAGAAGCGGTATATTTTGGCAAATGAAGAGTGGAAAGATGATGATATTCATGAGATCATGGATGGACACAATGTTACAGACTTTATTGGTCCAGATATCTTGCAAAGGCTTGAAGAACTGGAGAGGGAAGAAGGGCTTAGGATGGAAGCTGAGGGTGATGAGGATGATGAGATGGGGGAAGTGGAGTTGAATCTTGATGAAAAGGAATCTTTGGCTACAATTAGGAAGAAGAATAAGATGCTTATCATCGAACAAAGATTGAAGATGAGTACTGTAGAGAGCAGGCCTACCATACCTAGGAAGTTTGACAAGAACAAGGAATATGGCTTAAACAAAATGGGAAGACATCTTTCTAGCATGGGCTTGGATCCTTCGACAATTGGGGTAGGATCCAGGCCCAGGCTAGAAATATGTCTTCTCATTCTATTGTGGATAGGTGTTTCATAAAACATACCGACCTGTCTAGTGATCATATTGTGTTGAAGGTGGCACCTGATGCTCTGTTGCTACAACAACTACAGACTGTGATGTAGATATCACAACAGCTAAGAAACATAAATGTAGGCATCATGGTCACAATTTTTTGGACACACAACATAATTGAGTGGTATACCCAGATGATTCAAAGCAACCACTACTCCTCTAGTTCCAAGTTGACACTACGGGATCCAAAAACCATAGATAAGGAATAAATTTAGAGAGTGGAGGAGGGCCATAATGACCAAAATAATACAGGGTCCTATATTATTTTGGTCATTATGGCCCTCCTCCACTCTCTAAATTTATTCCTTATCTATGGTTTTTGGATCCCGCAGTGTCGACTTGGAACCAGAGGAGTAGTGGTTGCTTTGCATCATCTGGGTATACCACTTAATTATGTTGTGTATTCAAAAAATTGTGACCATGATGCCTACATTTATGTTTCTTAGTTGTTGTGTCCCAGGACCCCTTATGACCCCTTTACGACCCTTTATGATCCCTAAGAATACATCTTAGAATTCTTAAAATGTCGTAAAGGGCCATAAGAGGCTCCTAGGAGGGGCCAAATGAGATTCCACCTTCACGTGGCTGGCCCTATTAAGTAGAGAATGTTAAACTATTCTCAAAACAAAGAGAAGCTCAATAATTTAATGTCTCAGTCCATAGAGATGCTGAAAAAATGACAGGATTCAATGATGGAGAGTTTCTAGATTCTGAGAAGACGTATATGCAGTGGAGGCCAGAAGGGATTTTTGTGGAGATTTACTGGATGTGGAGATTTTCTAGAGTGGCTATATACATACGAGGGTTTTTAGATTGAGTACTAGTGAAGAGATGATGATTTAGTAAACTATGTCTATAAAACCTTCACAAATATCCCTTCTTTGGCCTCCACTCATACCTCTTCTCAGAATATAAAAACTTTGGATATTGTTTCTCATCCATGCACGAAATATGCTAGTGATCATATAAAATTATTTTAGGCCTCTAGTATTGATGATCTGCACAAGTGTAAAATGTTTTTATGAGACTGGGATCAATTATATTGGATACTATGTAGTGTACATAAAGGCAAGGCGGTGATTATTCTCGATGATTGACAGGTATAAGTCTTCCAGGCCTTATCCAATAGCTAGGACTAAAGATAAAAATGCTCAAGAGACCATCATAGTTGGTCTCTTTCTTTGGTCTATATTATTGACAAAACATTTTTCCTTTCATTAGCTCATCAAATGCAGGGATTTGAAAGAATTTAATAGAATATATTCATGTATAACGTACATTATTTTAGTTTGACACTGAATGAATTTATATACTTTGCACACTTGTATACTATGAGGATGGCCATAAAGAAGCATCCCCTCTCGTGGCTTGAGTAATGTAGGCCATGGGAGGAGATGCTTCTTTATCGTAGTCCTCATAGTCTACAAGTGTGCGAAGTAGATAAATTCGAGCAACGTCAACTTAAATAATATATGTTATCATGAAAATATTCTATTAAATTCTTTGAAATCCCCGGATTTGATGATCTAATGAAAGGTAAAACTTTTTTTCAATAATATAGACCGAAGAAAGAGACAACCTGTGATGGTCTCTTGAGCTTTGTTATCTTTAATGTGCATATCTGTCGCTTTTTTGACACAAATGAAAAATCTTTTGATGGTGGTGCTATACCTCTGATGGGGTTTCCCATCAGATGTTTACTACTAACTGTCGCTATGCCAACGACTATAATGTCAGAGAGAACTAATTTTTGACAAATCATTATGAAAACAATGCTATACCACCAACGGGTTTTCCTGTCGAACAATCATTGTAGATCCGTCGCTCTTCTGACAGGTACAATGTCAAAGCGAACTCATTTTCGACAGATAGGTGTGACAAGAATGCTATACCACTGACGGGTTTACCAGTCAGACATTCACCACAGATCTGTCACTATTCCAACAGGTATAATGTCGGAGAGAACTCCTTTTTGATAGAAAATTGTGACATGCATGCTATATCTCCAACGGGTTTTCTTGTCGGACAATCATTTCAGAGGGGTCACTATTCTGATAGTATGGTTCGACAGGATACCCGCATGGTTTGTCACAGATCTGATAGGTCTACAGTAAGAAATTCCATAACAAAGCTGACAGTCATGTGATAGATTCCAATGGAATATGATGTCGGAAGACCGACGGTGATCACTTCCATCGCAATTTGCAATGCAAAAATGCCGACGAACACATATGTCAAAATGTTGACAAATAAGCGTTGCAAATCTGACAAATGGCCATCAGAATTTGGCCTCAAGTGTACTAGTGCTAACAAGGGAATATATATGTATCGATGTATATGTGAGTTGGTGCAATCATTATCTAAATGTTTTATCATTTATATATTATTGATTATCAGTGATAGTGACTTTAGTGGTGGATTCATTTTCATTTCCTATAATCTGGTAGTGAGCCTATTTCTAAGTTAGTAGTTATCCTTTCTATTTCTACATAGTTATCCCAACCGATAGTAAGCCTACACATAGTAAGAAAACTATCAGTGAGCCCTTTTATAATAAAATCACCTTAACTGATGTCACATTCACCAAGGTTTATTTCATGATAATTAGCTTCTCTGTGGTTTCTCCTATCTTGGGTTTCCACATAAATTTTGGTGTTCATTGTGTTGATATTTTGTGCTTTCATGTTCACATCTATTATAAATTTATGATCACTTTAAGTATTCATTTGATTAAATTAAGTTAAGGAAATTGTTTGAGAATAACAATTTCTACCCCCCCCCCCTCTCAATTATTTAATCTTTTCAAAAATTGGTAACAAAGATTTGGTTCCTTGGAGAGAGATTAACCACTTGAGGTAGATCCTATGGTGCACAAATTGAATATTCCTATATTTGATGGATTTGATTACTATTCCTGGAAAAAGAAGATGAGAGGATACATGATTTCAATCAGTTACATTACTTGAAAAAATATGGAGAAATTACATGTTGCACCTCATAATGACCCTACTACTCAAGGTAAAATTTTAGTATATGAGGAGAATGAGAAAGAAAGGTATATATTTTTTAGTGCTTTATCAAAAAATGAGTTAGCTAAGGTTATTTCATTAAAAACATCCTACGAAGTTTTGGAATAATTGAAAGAAATCCATGAAGGCAATGATAGAGTCAAGTTGTCTAAGAAACTAACAACTAAGCATCATTATGAGAACCTGACAATGGAAGAAGGTGAAGATATCAAAAGTTACTTTCAAAGGATTGAAAATGTAGTGAATGAATTCAAGAATCAAGGTGGTAATATTATAGATGAAGATGTTATGGAGAAGATCTTGATGAAATTATCAAAGAGCTACAATGATAAGATCTCATCTATTGAGGAAGTTTATGATCCAAAGAAGTTCATTAGAGAATAGTTTTTTGGCACCCTGACCATGTTTGAGTTAATGAAATTCAGAAAAGAGAAAAGAAGATCTAAGACAACCTTTAAAGCTACAGAGATAGAGGAAGTTCTGGATGATGATGATTCAAATGAGATGGAAGTAAAGTTTATTAGAAATATGAAGAAAGGTACTAGAAAATAAAAAGGTATGTTACCCCTTAAATACTTTAGATATGAAAAAATTCATCATTTTGCAACTAGTTATCAAAAAAAGGCTAACCAATAGAAGTTCATTAAGAAGGCCTACTATGTTAATGAAGATGCTAGTATATAAAATGATGAATCAGATCAGGAAGATTTTTTTTTTTGGCAGAACAAGAAAAGCCTAGACTTGATAATTCTAACATTTTTCCAAAATTTGATGATAATACTAAGATTGCATTGTTTGTTAGAAGAAACAAGAATGAATGGTTGATTGAAAGTGGATGTTCTAATCATATGATGAATGAAAAAAGAAAATTTGTAACACTTAATAAATATGATGGTAGTTCTATTAGATTTGGTGATGATAAGGTGACATATATTGTTTGAATTGGTTCTATTAATTTTGATGGAAAGCATGGCACTGACAAGGTTTACTATGTGAAGGTTTTGTGTCATTATATTTTGAGTGTTGGACAGATGTGTAAAAATGGATATGATGTTGTGTGTTTAAGAATGATGGTTGTGAGATCCAGAAGAAGTCAAGAATAGTGATTTCAATTGACAAAAGGATAGGAAGGAACATGTATCAACTTAAAGGAACTATAGAAAATTATTTATTATCTCGGTCTAATGAAAGTTGGCTTTGGTAATGGATGATGTGTAAGATAAATTTTTATAATTGGTAAGAATAATTTCATCAGGTGAAGTAAGAGATTTACCAAGACTGTGTAAACCAGAAAACATTATTTGTAAAGTATGCCAATAAGGAAAGTAGACAAGAGAGTCATTCAATGCAAAAGATCATTCATCTACCAGTTTGCTAGATCTCATGCAAACTGACCTATGTGGTTTTACCAGAACAAGAATCTTAGAAGGTGAGAGATATTTTATACTTTTCATTTATGATTATTCTAGATTATCTTAGGTTGTATTTTTAAGAGAAAAATAAGAATCAGTTGAGAAATTAAAGTTATTTAAAGCAATATTTTAGAATTAAAGTGGTAGGAAGATTAAAAATCTGAGATATGATAGAGGAAGAGAGTTTACTTCTAATGAATTTAACAATTTCTATAATAAAAATGCATTAAGAGACAATTTTCAACCTCTAGAATAACACAACATAATGGTGTAGTGGAAAGGATGAATTGCACAATGCAAGAAGCAATAAGGATAGTGATCAAAGAAGTAGGTTTATTGAAAGTTTACTAGAGAGAATAAATTCATACAGCTATGTAAATGCTTAATAGAGTTCTTTATGGGAAGAAGTATGGAAAGAAATCATATGAGCTATGTCATGGAAGGGTACCCACAGTGAAATATTTTATTATTTTTAGAAGCAGATGCTACATTCAGAGAGATGAAGACAACCTTGTAAATTTTGACAATAGAGCTGATGAAGGTATATTTCTAGGATATTCTACAAAGAGAAAAATCTTACCAGTGCTAGAACAAGAGACTGAATAAGATAGTTTAAAGTGTGAATGTAAAGGTTGAAAAATATTTTCATAAAACTCTTGATAAATACCTTGAATATGAGTTTAATGCAGCGGACAAGGGAAAAAAAGACAAGAAAGAAGAATAAGAGACAAGGAAGGCTCCAACATCTACAACTAAGACCCCAAGGTATGTATAGAAAAATAAATCAGAAAATCATTATATGTGATAAGAATAAAGGTATCATTACAAGAAGTAGAGAAGCACAAGAGAAAGTTTTGGTATGTTTACTTTAAAAAATTGAGGCAAAAATTATGGAAGAAGCATGTAACAATTAGAAGTGGTTAAGAGAAATGAAAGAAGAGCTTGATCAGATTGAGAAGAGTTATACTTGGGATCTTGTGCCTAGACTGGCTAATAAGAATGTGATTGGTACAAAATGGGTGTATACACCTAAAAATGGTCATCTAGACTATTAACCCCTTTTGCTAAATCATAAATTACTTATTCTTGATCAAATCCTAGTTCTATCATTTATTTGATTATTTTCTATGGGCTAACCATTTTATCCTAAGTTTTTATTTATTTAAAAGGAATATTTCCTCCCCTTTTAATAAATAAAAAGCCCCCACTTTTCCTCTTATCCTAAGTTGCACAAATAAAGCATTATTCTTATTTTATAAAAAGGGAAAAAACACTTTTTGTCTCATATGGACACAAAAGTCAACTCCTTTTTTCCTATTGGAGGATACTTGTGCACATGGATTGCTCCTCTTTTAAGCTCCACCGTTGATTAAATCTTTTGCCTCTTAATCTCCATGGTCCATTCCTTCTCATTTCCTATAAAAGAAGAGCTCTCTTCTTCATTCTAGATCCCCAACTTTTTATGCTAACTTTATGCTGCAGGTTTTCTAGGTCACTTTGGAGCTTTTGAAGATTTGGAGCATTCTTAGCATCTACATCTCATTCTTGCATTCTTAGCTTAGCTTCATATTTATGCTTTCTTAGATTAGCTTCATTTCTATGCTCTAGATTAGCTCACATAGATTAATTAGCTTGGATTGTAACACTTGCATATTTCTTTTCATAGCTTAGCTTGCATTTTCATTTCTAGCATAGCATTGCATTGCATTTTCATTCTTGATTCTTGAGGATATTGGCATTCTTGCCCTTTTCTTCATTTAATCTCCCATTGCATGGTTTACTAGCAAGGTTATAGGCTAAATAGCTCTAGCTGAGAGCATTCTTAAAATCCCTTGCACTCCATGCCTAGGGAGCTATGGATCAATTTGTGAGGGCTCATTCTTGAGTTTCCTTGTATGTAATGATCTATAGAAGTGTGACACAATTATAGCACACATTTTTGGCGCCCACCGTGGGGCGGAGTAGATAGACTTTGTCCTTTAAATTCTGCATTTTCGTCAATTTCCGTCAATTTTTCAACAAGTTTTTAGCTTAATTTTTAGTCTCTGGTTTTTAGTCTCAGACTATCGTGCGATACTTTCCAGAAGTATCGCGCGATATACCTCTGTATGTGCGCGCGATACTTCACCTGTCATAAGAAGTATCGCGCGATATACCTCTGTATGTGCGCGCGATACTTCACCTGTCATAAGAAGTATCGCGCGATATACCTCTGTATGCGCGTGTGATACTTCGCCTATCAGAAGTATCGCCTGGCTATAGTAGAGAATATCGCCTGGTCTCAGGCGAAGTAGCGCCTGGTATAAGGTGAAATATCGTGTAGACTAAAAGTATTGCCTGGTGTCGGGTGAAGTATCGCACGATACTGTGTCTGTACCTAGCAGTGAGCTATTTTTGGGCTATTTTATCTATCTTGCAAGTTTTAGGTTGTTAGCTATCTTTTTGAAATTTTCTGAAATTTCCAGACTCTGAAAAATGGGTGCCCATTTTTTTTTGAAATTTTGCAAATGGTATCAAAAGTTTAAGTGTGATATATCGTTGGAAAGGTCTTTCTAAGCCTAATCCAACCATGATGGTTTCATTTTCAGATTCTATCATTTGATCAGTTATTTTTGCACATTATCTGATTTTTTTCATGTACTAATCATTGTTAGATTTTGGATTTTGATTCTCCTAACTCTTGTTGGTCTAACAAGTTGTGGTTGTAGGTGCTTCTTGCTTGAAATTTGCTAAAATCGTATGTCAAAGAGGGCTACTAATAGTTTTTGCAGGGCTTCCCTAAGCATAAAAACCAAATCAAGTGCTTGTTTAATTTCTTTCTTTATTAAGTGCGGCATATACTAGTTGTTTCATTAGGCACTTAATACTTTGTGAAAGGAATCTTGGGGTGGTAGGAGAAGTATGCTCTTCACCTTTAGGTGAATCAGAAAATCTTGACCCATCTTGAGGTTTTGGAAGCAAAGGGGTAATTGGATCTTGTTTGGTGTGTTTGGGAGAAGTTTTTGAGATAGGGGAGTATGCTCTTCACCCTTGTGGTGAATCAAAAACCTTGAACCTCAAGAATTAATCCACTCTTTGTTTAGCTTAGGATCCTTTAGCGGGCCTGCTCTTGAGCAATCAAGAGGAACGACCCAAGTGGGGACAACCTTGTCATCATTTTCCTTGGTGGCGAGTGATTCCAACTCACTATAATCTCAAGGCTATCGAGGACACAAAACCTTGGTAGACATAGTACTTATCTTCGCTTGATGTGAGTAACTTGTGGGATTGTGACCATGAGGAAAGCATTAAGCAAGAATGCTTAAGGTACTCTTGAGGCCGCGAGGTCCTAGTCCTTTATGAGGAGCAAGAGGGGTGCTATGAACGGAAACCCTTACTATGAACCATTAGATAGAGGCCACCCTATTTTAGCCGCTTAGCTTCGTGGTGCAAGGATTGATCCAAGTGGACTTACCCGGATCACCCCAAGACACTCACCATATGTGTTCCTTTGGTTGTGTTTTTGACACTTCCATGACAACGCCAATATCTCTTGTGGGCAACCACTTGGTGTGAGGCAAGGGAGCATCAAGTTGTGGGCCACGTTGCTAAGTAATGAGCCTTGTCCTTCTAGGTAGTAATTTCTTGAATTGTCTTCGATTGTGCTATACCAGTGTAAACATCCTCAACATTCAAACAAACGGTAGCATTCATAAGGTTCCCTATTTTGATATCACAAGTGCTTGTCTTGGCAAGGTTGCTTTTGCCCTTGTTTCAAGTGTTCTATGACATGTTTGATCTTATACTATTTGCAAACCTGTCTTTTATCTGTTGCTACTGCTTGTCAAACTGAGAAATTGCATTGTTCAATCTACAAATTTGGTCCAAGCACTTCAAAACTGAGATTTTTATGTTCACTGGTCAAAAAAATTGCCCAATTCTGCAACAGTATCGCACGCCTTACTGTGAAATATCATGCGATACTTCGCACCCTGCTATTTTATCGCACGCTTTGTTGAGATATATCGCGCGATAGTTCGCTCCTGCTGGACTATCACCCGGCTAGCTTGGAGTCTATCGCCCAACCATACTATAGTCTATTGCTTGGCTTAGGGTGAAGTATCACCCAAACTGAGAAGTATCACCCTATCTGCCTGGAAAGTATCACCCAAAATCTTTTTGTTGTCCTGTCATTGCTACAATTCAGAGTTGCTAAACTTGCACTTTAACCTGCTGTAGAGTGTCCTTTTCTGTTCTTACTTCAAACTGGTTTGTTACTTACATGTTTAGATTTGTTCTAGACTGAAACAAATGAGCTAAAACTATTGGATTTGAGCTTAACGGATGCTACTCTTGATCACTTGTCGCATCACGGTTACCTCTCTAGCTACTTGCTTATTGAGCTTCTTGCTCGTTGCTCGGCTTTAGTCAATTGATTGATGTAAGTGCTTGAGCACTTTTGACGAGCCATCTCTCTATTTTTCTACTTTGACAAGTGATCTTTATTAGCTTTGCTTATCTCAAATCTAAGAAACTTTATCTCATTCTATTAGTTGACCAACATCTCTTTTCATGCCGGTTACAACTCGGTCTCAGTTTGAGCAGGAGAGTCATCCTCCATTCAATTATACACAGTTACCTTCTCCAACTAGACGTTCAAAAGAACCCATTAGCAAAGACAGTTCTAGTTCTTACCAATCTGAGAATTCTAAGGCTACACCATGGTATAAAGGAGGTTTCCTCTTTTCCGCATTCAAGACCCCCAAAAACACTGACAGTGTCTCACTCACTTTGACTGAACAAGAAAAGTTTCAACTCTTGCAAGAACACTTTGAGCGTAAGGATAATCAAGCGTGCTTAGACAAAGAAAACAATCAACAAAGGATGGATGCTACTAGGTGCATGGCTTATAGAGGGACATTTCATGAGCAACCTAAGACTAGTAATCATGAGCATAGACCTCTTTTTAACAATGGCAACAATGGCAACAACACGCCACCAAGATCTCCTCCAAGGCCAACTTTTTCTATGCCTTCTTCACCTCCTAGACCTCCTCCCTCTCAGCATGAGGCAGAGGTTAATGATGAGATTTCTAGTGAGGATCTTATGAGATGTGAACAAGATGCGGATTTCCAACGAATGATGCATAAGCTTTTAGAGCGTAATGGCGATCAATATTTTCAATATATGACTTCTAGAGGATACAAGCTTCCTCCCGGCTATGATGTCAGACAAATTGTCCAACAAAGAGTACCAACTGAATTGGAAGTCCTTCAAGAAGAATTACGTCGGACAAATCAATGCCTTACCCAAATGGCATTAGAAAGAGAGCCTCCAAAGGTCTCTTTTGTAGAATCAATTTGTGCTCTTCCTTTTGATAAAGATCTATACATGGTCCCGTTTCCTAAGGATATTGAGGTTCCTAAATATGACAAGTATGATGGAAATGGTGACCCTCATGACCATGTGCATCATTTTTATGCTCTTAGTATGGACTTTCTTCATGAAGACACATATCTTCTACGCTTATTCCCTCGAAGCTTAAGAGGACAAGCTTTGGAATGGTTTGCGAAATTGACACCACCGCTTAAGACTTTTGATGAGTTAGCTCAGCGATTTACCCAACAGTACTCTTACAACATCCAACAACCTATCACTGTGATAGATCTCAGTAATCTAAGACAACATCAAGGTGAGCCATTTGCAACTTACTTACAACGTTGGAGGTCATTGTATTCTCGATATCCTCGTCAGCTACCCGAAAGAGAAAAGATTGACATTTTCATCAACACACTTGTGCCTGAGCTATTTTATGATCTAAGGAAGCAACTATTCTCCTCTTTCAATGACATGGTTGAAAGTGCATATCAGATTGAGGATGTAGCTATAAGAAAAGGGGATATTGTTATTAATAAAGATGCTAAAGGAAATGGTAAAGACAAGAACAAACCTTGGAATAAGAACAAGTATGTTGTTAATGATGGGGTTGTTGATGCTCCTAAAGTTAAAGAGCCTACTTTCAATCTCTCCAATGCTATCTATGCAGCAAAACAACAAGAAGCTAGCAACACTCACAATGCTCCTAAACCTCAATATGCAGACAAGCCTAAGAAGTCATTTCGAAAGCGAATCTATACCAAGTTGGCAGAACCATATGATGTGATCCTTAAGACTTTGGTTGACAATGGATATCTTACGATTCTTGATAAACCTGGTGACTGGGATCCGATAAATAAGCCCGATTGGTGGAGAGAGGATCATTACTGCCATTATCACAGAAACAAGGGACATCCAACAGACAATTGTTTTAGGCTTAAGGATGATATTCAGGATCTTATTGAGAATGGCACAATCTCCACTGATGGCTTAACTAAAAATTCTGATCACACAGCTTTCAAAGATCCTCTACCCAAGCATGATAAGGGGGAAACCTCTCAAACACATAAGAAGAATCATGATGCAAAAATCAATTACACGTATCCTTCTAATACGCTTGTGATTAACATGGTAGAGCCCGTTGAGAGTTCTAATGATGAGGTCTCAAGATGATAATAACACCAATCATGGTAAGCCAAAGTTAGTCTTGCAAACACATGGTAGTTCATCTTCCCGAAGTGAGACACTGAATGCTGTTACTAGGGGGCAAGCCAAGATTATCCTTAAAACTGCGCAAGATCCCAAGCAAGCTTTGCCTTCCAAACAAGTGGCTCCTTCAGCCACCCCTAGCTATGATCTTGTCCAACATTTGCAAAAGACACCAGCACAGATATCTATCCTTGAGTTGCTTCGGTTATCCTCTTCGCATAGAGAGATTCTTGATGAGGCTCTATGTACAACACATGTTCCCAATGACATTGATCCAGATCAATTTCAGGCTATGGTCAACCACATTTCATCTCTGCTGTCTCTCTCCTTTTCTGCAGAAGATGACATATCTATTGCTCACCCACATAATCTAGCTTTACACATTGAAGTTCTAGTCTACAATACCTGAGTCCGCCGAGTCCTGATAGACAATGGTGCAGGGTTATATATTGTTTCTTTCAATGTCATACAACAATTGGGTTTGTCAGAATTGGCTGTGGATTCCAAGAAGAAGATTACTATAAAAGCTTACGATGAAGTGGAAAGATCTTCCAAAGGTCTTGTCACGCTACCTATCTGAGTGGGCCCTATCACGAAAGATATTAGCTTCCAAGTATTGGACATCCCACTCGCATATAACATTCTTTTGGGTCATCCTTGGATCCATGACATGCAGGCTATTCCTTCCACTTATCATCAGTGCGTCAAATTTCCATACAATGGCACTGAGGTTGTGATTCCTGGAGACCATACTATTGCTATCAATGCTCTGGCTGCTACTGAAAAATTTGTTCCTCATAATGAACCTTTTGTTGATCCTAGTATGTCTCTAGCTTCTGCTGAGAAATCACTTAAGATGATGAGCCTTGGTATGGGTGAATATACGCTGGATTCCTTTTCTTCTATACCTATTTCTCCTAGGTCATATGGGAGACCTTCTGATCACATGAAGCCTTCCACTTCTACTATGGTGATCTTTGATACTTTTGTTCCTTCATCTATTCCTTTAGAAGCAGATAGAGAAGAACAAGCTATTCAAGAGTGGATCTATAGAGAGGATTCTAGAAATACTCCCATACTCAGTAATTCAGACACAGATACAGATGAGTCACCACTACACACTATGGTTCAAATGGGAGATGATCTTCCTTCTACTTCACTCCTTTGGGGAGAAGAATGTATATCTACTGATGATATGGTTGAGGCCTCTATGTCTAGAACCTATGTGCCTAAAGAATCATTGCACTATGATAGACAACATCGCAACATTGTACGACTGCTACAAAGAGGTGATCTCTCACATAATGACATGAGTATCTCTACTTCTCGGCATCTTAAGCCTCTTCCAGAAGATCCTCCCATGATAGATATGGATGTTGATGTGGTTCATACCTCTTGTAACCCACCCGACGTAGTTGATGAGTCTCGTGTAGGGTCTGATGAGTTTGTTCCCCGTATTGCCTTAGTAGACTATGTTGGTCCTTCTATGACAAACCTAGATCTAGCTACTTTTGGAGCTTACCCTATAGGCTCAACCTCTCTTGTTACCAGAGATGACACCCCTCGCATAAATGCTATTGAACCGGTCACTTCATTTCATCTCGCATCAACACCTGTTACTTCTTCCACCAGCGAACTAGCCACAAAATAGATTGAATCAGCAATCAAGTATCACAGTCATCACGTCAAAAGAAAAGAGCAATGGTCGGATGGGAAAAACCACATTGTGGCAGTATTCGCACCTAAGAAAAGTAAAAATAAAAATCTGCTCAAAAATAATGAGTCTCA
The DNA here is from genome assembly GCA_027943335.1 of Chamaecyparis obtusa. Lineage (NCBI taxonomy): Eukaryota > Viridiplantae > Streptophyta > Pinopsida > Cupressales > Cupressaceae > Chamaecyparis > Chamaecyparis obtusa. Next base: position 33,364 of record BSBK01014060.1, read on the forward strand.
AATAAAAGATGACAAGCTGATTCTCTACAAAAAAATGGTGCACTACTTCAAGCATGATCTCATATCTATTATACTTCAGCCCATTCCTAAAGCTGAGAACAAATTTGCTAATGCCTTGGTTGCTTCGACATCCATCTTACAAATGAAAAAGCATAAATTTCGCTTCAAGTTCCTGGTGGATGAATTACGCTATCCTGCTCACAAATCTTACAACCCTACCATCTTTTCATATCTTCCACCTCATATTCCTCTTGCAAATCCACCACGCCATTCCTTCCACCATCCCTTACACTTTGCCTTTGTCTCTGGTGACTTGTATAGGAAGGGTCTAGACGGAACTCTCCTTAAGTGTCTAGAAATAGAGGATTCAGAAAAAGTGCTAGCTGAAATCCACGATGGCATATGCGGATCACATTCTAACAATCCTCCGCTAGCTCAGACATTGCTTAGGGCTGGTTATTATTGGTCAAACTGGTTGAGACCTCCTATTGTCACAGTTGCAGCATTTGGGCCTGGGGGCCTATCAGTTCTCTACATCAGAGGAAGCAGATTCTTGATGCCCATTTCTGTCTGGGGCATCCTTTGTACATATTTTATGATCCTAAAAAAATACCAAAAAAATTCATATACGATGCTGAAAAAATCCTAAAAAGCATAAAAAGTCTTGAAAAAATACAAAAAAATTGAAAAAAATCAAAAAATCAAAAAAATTGAAAAAGTGCCTTGGTGAAAACTTGGAAACAGGCGCCTTGGTAGCAAAAATACAAAAAATTATAAAAAGTCCTGAAAAAATTGCAATAAATCTATCAAGTGGTGAAAACCTAGAAATAGGCACTACTTGAGACCCTCTGCACCTATGTCTATCAGTCTTGTGTGGCACTCCTTTGCTCCACTTCTCGCTTTGTCTCTCCTAGCCTGGAATTGATTCTTGTCTTAGTCTAGGGGGCATACGTTGTTTTAAGCTTATCTTGGGTCTCTTTGTGCATCTAGGTTTCTTAGGCACCTCGTAAACGGTGTTTTTCAACACCACCCCAACAGTGTTTTTCAACACTACCCTTGCGTCGAGTGTTTCTTAACACTTATCAGATATCCTTCCCACTGTCTTGGATGATATGATATTTCTCACTGGCAGATGCGATACTCAAAGTTTGACTCTATGACCTACACACATGCACTTGACTCATTGAGACTTGCTTGGCTTTATTTTCTCTGTGTGCTATCTATGATGCTTTCTTTGCTGAGTGTTCTCCCCCTATGATTGTTTTCGATGATGCATAGCTAGAAGACTGAGGGTATGAGAACATGTTTTATTTCTTTATTTGCTTATGGGTATATCTTGTTGGTCCTCACTGTCATGAGCATTTATGCTGGTCTTACTTGACACTATGGACCTACAAGGTATTATCCTTGACTATTTTGCGAGTGCATGCTTCTAGTCATCTTGACTTTCTTGTGTCTCGATGCGAGCATAATCTTGCTATATCAAACTTAGGTAATCTCACTGCACTAGTCATCTTGACCTGCATGTCTTTGATGCCTAGGTGGGATTTCCACATTCCTATCTGATAAAGATCATATTCAGATCCACATAGTTATGCTAGTGTGTATTGTATGATCTTGCGATGCTACCAATAACGCTCAATGATGAATATTAGATGTCTATTGGCTTTGTAACCTTGAAAGTAAACCACTTTTCATGTAGCTTGCATTCTTAGGTTCATGTTAGTTTAGTTTTGCATCTTGCATATGGAAAGAGCTCTCCTTTTCATCTTACGTGGACTTGTTAATCAATTGTGCTCACGTTTCGCTTCTTCCTGATCATGTCTTTCGCTTCTTGTCTTTCATATCCCATCATTTTCCTTTCATTTCGGGATCGAAACCGAAATCCGAGATCACCTTGATCATCCAAATCACCTTTTCCCCCTCTTCCATGCAGTTGGCTAACCTTTTTGAGGCCTGATCCTTCGATCTTTCCTGGGGCATTCTTCACCTCTTCATCTCCATCTCTTTCAAACTTCTAGTCTTTCATTCACTTTCAATCTCAACTTCAAATTCTTCTCCCTCCATGGTGTTTTCGGGTTGAGGGATCGCTTGGTTCATGCCCCGGGTCCCATGTGTGGGGCATATCTTCACTGCTTGATGGTTATTCTGTTCTCTCTCTTTGATTATGATTTCTAGTGATTTGATCATGCTGCTCTTGCTTCTGCTTTCCCTCTACTTGGATTTCGCTTTTGATCCTGAGGGGGTAGACACATCATATCTTATTGGCTATCTCTTTCATAAGTGTTTAGTACTGTCGCTACTCGGCTGACCATGGAGGATTTTCTATTTTTTTGCACTTCATTCTTTGGAGTCAGAACACTATTGCTTGCCTTCTTGGCTATCTCTTGCTTTCTTGGCTGATCTGAGTTGCTTTGTGATCGCAAATCGATCTCACATTTCAACTTCATTCTTTGACTACATGTGTTCCCAGATCGATCACACATTAGTCAAAGAGGGGTAAATGTATACACCTAAAAATGGTCATCTAGACTATTAGCCCCTTTTGCTAAATCATAAATTACTTATTCTTGATCAAATCCTAGTTCTATCATTTATTCGATTATTTTCTATGGGCTAACCATTTTATCCTAAGTTTTTATTTATTTAAAAGGAATATTTCCTCCCCTTTTAATAAATAAAAAGCCCCCACTTTTCCTCTTATCCTAAGTTGCACAAATAAAACATTATTCTTATTTTATAAAAAGGGAAAAAACACTTTTTGTCTCATATGGACACAAAAGTCAACTCCTTTTTTCCTATTGGAGGATACTTGTGCACATGGATTGCTCCTCTTTTAAGCTCCACCGTTGATTAAATCTTTTGCCTCTTAATCTCCATGGTCCATTCCTTCTCATTTCCTATAAAAGAAGAGCTCTCTTCTTCATTCTAGATCCCCAACTTTTTATGCTAACTTTATGCTGCAGGTTTTCTAGGTCACTTTGGAGCTTTTGAAGATTTGGAGCATTCTTAGCATCTACATCTCATTCTTGCATTCTTAGCTTAGCTTCATATTTATGCTTTCTTAGATTAGCTTCATTTCTATGCTCTAGATTAGCTCACATAGATTAATTAGCTTGGATTGTAACACTTGCATATTTCCTTTCATAGCTTAGCTTGCATTTTCATTTCTAGCATAGCATTGCATTGCATTTTCATTCTTGATTCTTGAGGATATTGGCATTCTTTCCCTTGTCTTCATTGAATCTCCCATTGCATGGTTTACTAGCAAGGTTATAGGCTAAATAGCTCTAGCTGAGAGCATTCTTAAAAGCCCTTTCACTCCATGCCTAGGGAGCTATGGATCGATTTGTGAGGGCTCATTCTTGAGTTTCCTTGTATGTAATGATCCATAGAAGTGTGACACAATTATAGCACACAATGGGTATTCTAAAATAAGCTGGATGAAAATAGAAATGTAATGATGTTGGAAAGTTAAAGTGCTGAGGGGGGGGGGGGTGAATTAGAACCTTATAAAACTTTTAACCTTTAATAATTGTGTTATTCCCTTTGCTTTGCATGCATAAAACTTAACAAACTATTTGTGGAATGTAAGAAAACTAAAGTAAACTCATTCATCCATAAACACACAACACACATAAACAGATTTAACACATGATTTTGGTCATGTAGAAACCCTTGGCTAGAGGGGAAATCTGCAGTGGGGATGACACCCACAATCCTTCACTACTGTAGCATAAAGGTTTCTCGGTTAGAGAATAAAAAATATCACTTCTAATGATTTACCCTATTAGGAGTAACACAAAATAAGACCTGCTAAAGTCTACCTAGTTAAAGGATTTTGCAACACTCATTAAGCATGCACTATGTTAAGAGATTTACAATAAAAAGCTTTCTAAAGCCTACCCAATATGTGAGATTTAACAATATAAAAAAAATGATGTACTCCAATAATGATTGATCTATAATAATGCATATACATGTATGCTAAGTTGGATCCTTCATCTTCTCTACAGTATCATTGTCTTTCTCTAACTGATTTCACCAAAATCATCCACTTCCTCTGCTTGGTAGCCTTAATTTCTCTGTCTCTGTTATGTGTTCTCTATTTTACTGTCTTCTCTCTCTTGATCTTTTTCTCAATCCATCCTTATGTAGAGATTCAGTAGCTTCCTAATTACTTGACCTAATTAGGGTTTGAATCTTCTAGAAAATGTGGACAAATAAATCAACAATCCATATTCATTTTCTCTTTCCAAGAAATATCTGATTTATTTTCATTGGTTCAATTTGTGACTAGGGATCATTTACAATCATGTTTCATTTATAATAAATCTTACCTAATGATTTCCTCAATCTTTGTAAACTATTTTCTTGCTCGATAGAATCTGTTCAAACTTTTATATTCATCCTATATCACTTGGTAGTCTTTCCTGATCTACTCGATTATCATGTTGTTCCTACTTAGTAATTCCTACGTGGTAGTACTCTTCCTTGGTTAACATAGTTACACAACACTCTTCCTACTTAGTTAATTATAGTTGTTTGGTATCCATTTTGTTCGGTATACACTGATAGGTATATGCATTACTTTATGCTTGGTAACTGTTCTTCCTTATCTTTACCAACTGACTTTCTTCCTCATACTGGCCTGATCTTTTCTTCACTAATGACAACCTTAAATGAATTTAGGAGTAGCATTCACCCCCTTTGGCATTAGTGATAAAAAAAATTCATAATTTAGTCAAAATTTGATATCTCCAATATATGATAACTTAGTGATAACTCCCCCTCAATATATACTTCTCCTTTTTCAAAATCTCCCTTATTTCTCCCATATATGTACATAGGTAAACAAATAATAAAAAATAATAAACCATATTCTCTTCACTATCTTCACTATCCCCTATATGTGCAATGTACTATCCATATAGTTACTATCCCCCTTTTTTGATAATAATGCCAAAAACAAAAATGTACAGTACTAAGAAATACTCACAGTTTATCAAACAGATCTTTACAAGATAACTTAGCACTTTCATATGTAGTTTTCCAACTTTCCTTTAATGCCTCAAGTCCTGAAAGTTGTGCTTGTGGTTGCAATGAAAGATCTTCCATATGATCCATGACTGACATTTCAGGTGTGGCAATTTTCTCCTTGGCTTTCTTAATATTTACCCAAATAACCTCCAAATGAGGAATGATTTGTGCTTGTAGTTCAAGTATTTATGCTCTAATCTTCTCCTCTTCCTTCTTCAAATCCTATTGTAGGCTCATAAAATGCTTAACCTTTGAATAATGTTATTAGAATGTTTGACAATTATCAATCAACTTATCTGCACTATCCTTTATTTATTTGTCTATCTTCTTCAACTATCTAGAACATATTGGGTAAAGTGAGAAACATTGCATAGTTGTTGGAATAATTAGATTATTACCTTGATTGTGTCCTCCATCTCAATAGAAATGATAGAAAATGAAACCTTTTGTTCAGAAATATTTTGCATCAATTTTTCTACTAAATTTTGTTCATCCCTGTGCTCATCTATCTTCAACATTCTCTCTTTAGCGTCAACATCATATTCATTGACTTGAATTAAAAGTGAGACTAACTGATCAATTATACATGCATTCTGATTAATTTGAGTCTTAGGTACAATCTATAATAAGATGTCTTTCACATTTGATAGTACTTGTTGTTGTTTCCTCTCTTGTTTCAGTTTATCCTATGCTACTTTTCTCTTCAGCAATTCACCATACTTCATCATTTCATCAGGATTCATTTTGGTTAGATCACAAATGGGGATTACTATTTCTTCATCCATTGATATCTTCTCACTTTTCTTTTCTTCTTCTTCTTAGTATGAGAACTAATTACACTTCCACTAGGTGGGATATTTGGAGGTAATGGGGCCTCGGTGTGCTACTTAGTGGGGTCTTCAACTTTTTCTTTCTCACCTTCCTTTTCAGTTTCTTTTCATTTTTCCTGTGCATCTATTTTCATCCATGTAGAATAAGTATATATTATCTATGCAATAGCTCTTTATCTTTCTCGGTGGTTGTGGGTTCATCACCTTGATCTGTTTCCTTTTGCTTCTCAGTTTCCTTAGTCATTTCCTCATCATTTTTAGGTACATTTTTACCAACGATATCATTTGTTTCAAGTGTTACCTTAATAGGTGTAGGAGATGGATATCCATGCACTTGTTCCAAAATTGTTGCATTCTTCATTAATTGTGTAATACAAGGCTCGGTAACTAATGTATCTTTAAGACATTCCTCAGTAGTGTCCATGACATGTTGATCCTTATTAACAGTTTCATCTGGATCCTTTTCAATGATGTATTCAATTATAACCTCTTCATTTACAGTACTAACCATACGGGGAATATCATAAATTAATTTATTTATAGTGTCCTCAGGGTCTGCTTCCATATTCTCTACTTGTGCATTAGTAGGCAACTCGGTATATGAGGTGTCCACTTTTTTTGGTTCATCAATTCGGAATATTTTGATCCATTCTTTGAGGCTTTCATATTCCACTTCTTTTACCCTTCCCATCAAGATGCTCAATGATCTTTTCTTCATGATGAATCTCTTCTTGTGAGTTATTAGGGCTCCATCAATTTCTTGCTTTGATAGTGTTGGTATTGTTACGACTAGTGATCTCTCCATTATCTTCCTCTCACTGTCAAGTGCATATCTCCATCTTGCACTTATTTTATTATATATCTCCTCAAGTAATTTCCCTGCAAGTTCCTTAGGTACAATTCTAAATGTGTACTTAGCATCAATTGTTGCCTCTTCAATTTTCAACTTGTCCTCATCATTTAACTTATGAAATTTTATTATATGCATAGAACCAAAGTGTCCATTTTCTCTTAGAGCTTTATCATTCTCATCAATTGTTTTTGGTACAAAATTTTTAACAACTTTGAATTGATCTTAATTATCTGATTTTGTTCTTTCACTATCATCATTCTTTTGTTTCTTCATTGTTTTGCGTGCTGATTGTTTTGAGTATTTCATCTTTTGATATGTCTTTATTTTAGGTTGATTCTCCTTAATTACAATAGTTTAACTCCTACCTCTTTTTGTAGGTAGTGTGAGGGTGGATGAAACCTTAGTCCTTGACCTAGTGGCCTTTGGACTGACAATTTCATCTATTATGGCTTTCTTACCCCTCTTCGATTTAGACTTATTTTCTTCTACTTCTACTTCTTCAGTTTATCCTTCTCTTCACCAAATTTCTCTTCTAATGTGTTTAACATTTTTCTTGATTTCTTTTGAATTTTAGGACCTAGGATTTCAAGTCTTGTCCTCTTCTTGGTTTCTTCAAATGTTCCAAATCATTTAGTAGTCCTGTCTACTAGTTGTTTCAACAAAGTTTCAATGGTTAGAGTATCTCATTCAATATCTATCTCATAACCCATCAATTTTAGCCATGATATTCTCAGTTCTATAGCTTTGATTAGACATGAGTCTATATCAGCTAGAAAATAAATTGAGTCTTTGTAATTCTCAACTAGTTGTGGGGGAATCCTAAACCTTTGATGTATATGGATCTTAAATTTCTCAAAATATTCACTCATCACCTTATCAAACTTCTCACCCAAACCATTGATATAATCACTAATTTGATAAGTAACAAGCCTATCTGTATTCCAATATACATCACTAATTGTAGGAAAGAAGTTTTGCAACTAGAAAAAGATACATTCCAATAATGATCCATACTTCAAAGTATTGGTGTTGGAAACTCAAATAGTATTAGTGTTGTCTTCGAGTTGCTTTGAAAGTATCTCGGCTAGGTAAAATTTGAAATCTTTCTTCACAATTATATATGCCAAATCAATAGCTCCACACCGTAAACTGTTCGGTCTTCTCTATTGATAGATTTTGTATGCAATGACACATGTATAAAACCTTGTATCAGTATCATTGATTCTTGACACTCAAAGACCTTGACCGTCCAATGTCACTTTGATGTACTTTTCTATTTCTACCTTTGATGTCGCTCTTACAGCTTTAGCTTTCTTGGCAATCGGATAACCAGTAACTGTAATACCCCAAAATTGGCATCTTGATAGCCTAACCAATTTTGTTGCATTTAGTCTCATTATATCAAATATATGAATCATCGAAGTCCTATTGTACTAGGCAATTCTATCTTCTATTTGACTTTACTCGACTTAGTGTCAAATGCAAAAAACCCTAAATCTACATCAATCACATCACATATTTAATTCCTAAATATAGAATACAAATTAGCTAAATAAACCCTATGATCAATTAATTTAATCATAAAGTTCTAATACTTTAATTAAATTAAATCCACCCTCTTTAGCTAAAATACATGAAAAAGGAATTAAATAAATATTTGGTTTTAAATAAATATCCTCATCTTAAAAATTGAATTTAATTATTCAAATAATTGAGAAAATCCATTTATGAGGTAATATTCAATTTATTTAATCAAATATTCTCCACAAAATCTTCTCTTCAGTTCAGAAAAGGAAACTTTGATTTAATTGAAAATCAAAAAGAGGAATAAAATAGTTAACAGCTTTAAAACAGACAAAAATAGGCAGTTGATTGCCTCTCTACTGGAAACTTTCTATTCTAAACTGAACTCTCATTCAATCTCCACCGTACATCTGATTCAATCTCAATTATCGATTGAACCTAGGATTCTATAAAAGAACCCTCAATTCTCATTCAAAGGATCCACAATTTTCGAGCAACGAAGTGCTGTCACATAGCCTCCAAAATTCATTGCATTCAAGCTTTCATTTCTTAGCATAATCTTCATTTCTAGATTAATATATCATGTTTAGCTTGGTGATGCACTCCATTTCTTAATCTAGTTTTCTTTCATTGTTCTTAGATTAATTTCATCATTTCTAGATTAATTGCACATTCATTCTAGATTAAAACTGCATTTTCTTTCAATCAAATCCTTCATTCTAGTGTCAGACTATGGTTGCAGGACTCTCGATTCTGAGAGAAAATTTTAAACCCTACCTAGATAGAAGGCAATAGGTTGAATCATCCAGATAGGCGAGATGAATAATTTGATATTCATTCTTGGCTGTAGCTGGTGAACAATGACTATGTTAAAGTGTGGAGCTAAATCAGAGGCCCATATTTAGTTCATACATTTTTGGCACCCACCATGGGGCAGAAAATCAATTTCTGGCCTCATCTTGTACTTTGAATTTCTGTTAAAAATTTGCATTTTCATCAAAATTTTCCATTTTGTTCATACAGTCGTACATCTCTGGTACAAAATCTCGGGCGAAGATTCTGACTGTATCACGTGAAGTTTAGTACTATCTCACATAACAGAACTATTTTCTCACACGGGAGTGCATCCCTACTCGCGTGAGATTTTGCATCCAGAGACTTAAAATTTGTAGATTTGTACTTTCAGCTTGTTATTTCCTAACATTTGATGTTTGTTGTGGATTTTTCCTAATTATGCCTTTTGGAGACAGGGTAATACTGGATTGCAGAGCTTTGGACCTAAGGTGAGTTGCTACAATCTCTATAACATTTCTATTTTGGACATTAAAATGAATCTCTCACATGTTTGGCTTGAGTGTTTCCTGCTTTGATAAATCACACTTCGATTTTGGGCTCTAAAAAGAATCTAGATTCACTTTCCGCATATTTGTTTCACATAGTAAATAGGCCCTATGAACACTATTTGTGGAGTTCTTGAGAGAGTGGGCTTCATTCACTTGTTTTGCATGCGAAGCTCTTCTCGAAGATAGATCCCCTTGTAGGTAGGGAAGGATTTGATATTACCTCATGGTCTTACTTGCTTTTTGTCTTCAGTCTTTGATGGTACGTTCTCTCTTGGTCCCACTTAGAGAGATCGGTAGCCATTGTTATTGACATACAAACCTTGGTGAGGTGGTTTCAATTTAGCATGTCAATGAATCTGTCTGCTATGTCTGGGTGAGGTGAAGAGGCTAGAGAATTATGCTCTATTCCCTTTTGGGCGCATCAGAAACTATGATCCTTGAATCTGAACTAAGTCCCCATGTGGTCTTTTTTGTGAGTCTCCTTATTAGAGAGGGTTAACCGTAGTGGACATTCCCTTTGTTGGGTAAACTACATGCACAAAACCTCAAGCGGTAATAGCCATTTTCTCTGTGGTAGCAGAAGCTTCTATATAAATGTCATTATGGAAGAAATCCCTACGAGTGTAGTTTCTTGTTGGGCTGTCAGATCTCCTCGGCATCTTCGATTGATTAAATTCTCCAAATGTGTCAAAACCCCGGTGTGCCTAGATTGGAGTTCACCCTCTTGAGATTACAAAAGTTGCAGAGTCAAACCATAACTAAGAACCATAGTGCAACCAACTTTTTATTTTCTAGGACTATGTACGTGAATGCAAAACACTTTGAGAACATACACAAGTAGCACTCTTAGGGATAGAATAATATGTCATGTATTCTTGTTCATGTGCAAGGTTGATTTGTCCCTTGCTCATTGTTTGAAGACATTGTTTGCTTGAAATCCCTGATTTTTGTCTTATGTGCCTGATCATGATAGAAATATGTTGATGCATGTAGAAGTTGAGTTGCTGATTTGAACTGTCTGAAATCTATCTTAAATTTGGATATTCTGTCAGAGAACAACCAGTGTTGTGTCTCAAAAACTGTGCCAAACTGTCAAACTTTGTTCTTTTCTCACATGAGATTTCAGTTTTCTATGCATTTCCTCATGTGAGACAACATACTTTCACACACAGTCTGGCATTTCCTCATGCAAGACTTAATTTCCTTGAGTGAGACTGTCCCCTAATTTTCAAAATAGTGAGCTTATTCTCGTCAGTTGGTCAAATTTTTGTCTGATCTCATTTTTGTCTAGAGTCCATTTGCATGTTCTCTTGTTGTCCACTGCCTAAAACTGGATGTCTCAGGCTAAGAACCAATTGATTATTGCTTAAACTCATGTTGTCTCTCTATTATATGTCCTTTCCTACTATGCTCTTGTACCTTGCGACACGATAGTCACATCTTGGTTTTTCTAGCCTTACTCTCGATGATTTGTGTTGGGTGCATTTCATTTTTATCACTTTTTTTTCTATCCCAAAGACAAAGTTCTGAGCATAATCCTAAGTCCTCTCTTGTTACTTAATCCTTGTCTATGCCTGTTGTGACTCAAAGTATCAATGTATTTCCCTTACACATTGCTAGACGAGGTAGAGATAGACCTCACAACCTTTGATCATGACTATACATCTTGCACACTTGTCCACTAGTCAAATCGCAGACTCTGGTCTTACCCAGGTTATTCCCGTCCAAGCTTCTAAACATACCATTGATCCTGATTGGGGGCCATTAGCTGATTTCTCCCGCATCTTGAATATGCCTTTGGGCATGCCTATTCTCACATACTCTACTACTGTTGCTACTGAACAAGCTCCTGCTACTAAGGATACCTCTCCTATAACGGATGAAAGCAATGAAGAAGATCTACCTCCTAAAATGTCTCTATTTGACTACATCAATCAGTATCGCAATGTCAAGATAGAATCAAATGAAAATGAACAAGATTCCTTATCTGATGTTACTACTACAATATAAGTTGATGTTATACATCGATATGCTCCTCCTACTAACTTTGAAAGAGGAGAAAGTTCCAACTCTCAAGATTAGGAAACTGATGATGATCCTTCCCACCCCTCCATGGAAATCATCCCTATGGCTCCTAGGCCATCTACTTCAAGCTGCATTTCAATTGCTCTAGCAAATCATGGGTACATAAGACCTCATCCTATTATAGCTTAATGGAACATTGGAAGATCCAGAATTGAAATGGTTCCTATTCATGCACTATTTACAACTGGAGAGGGACATAGCTCTTGGAATCAACCATCTCAATTAGGCTCACATAATATTCCTCTAAACATATCTGACCCTTCTAGGATGACTCACAATCGACAACATTTTATGGAAGATAACTTTCTTGATCTATCTGATTCATTCATGAATGATGAGGATGATGCTGATATCTTTCCACTTGAGCCCATCCCATTGACTTCTCTCTCCTCTTCCTCCCCAAGATAAGTGGCTCAGCCACTTTCCATTCCACCTCTCTGCCTAAACTAGTCATATCAGCCTAATTCATCCATAATTCTTGAGTCTTTGGAAGTAACTTGGATTTGTAACATAACAAAATTAAAATCCACTTATACCTCAAAGTCACCATGTCCCATCTAATCGACATGTGACTATGAAGCAAAAAGTAGCGTCCAAAAGACCACAAGGTCTTCAAAGAGAAAAATACAATCAAAGCAAAATTAAAAAAAAAGGTTCTCAAAATCCATCTTACAAGAATTCCAATCAAAAGCATCTCAAAAGAAAAGAAAAAAAAGTCAAAAGCTATGTGGATTCCCAAGCTAAGAGACCTGGATATCAAAAGGAAATAAAAGTTGTTATTCAAGCTTCCAAATTCTCACACTTCCCTCCATTTCACCATCCTTGCCTCTCATCCTTTATACTCTTCACTCCATCTTGCCTTTCCCAAAAGTGCATATCAGTATCTCCTCATTTCTAATGACATGACTAAGAGAAATCTAGAACATACTCTCCTTAAACATTTAGAGCATGAGAAATATGACAAAGAGTTAAGACATGTCCATGAGGATATTTGTGGGTCTCACTTAAGTGATCTTTCCTTGACTATGGATCTCTTGACAGTCGGACACTACTGGCTGGATCCCCTAATCACTACTACAGCATCTCATTTTTCTTTTGAAATTTCTCAAGTTGACTGCTACTGTGCTACCTATTGAGGTCGAGATTCCTACTTTGTGAGTCTCTCTAAAAGGCCTCATCAGTGATGAAGACACTAGAATATCTCAGCTACAAGAGTTGGAACTACTGGATGAACGTCGGCAAGTGGCGTTTGATCATCTCTAAGCATATTAGAAATGGATGTCCAAAAGCTACAATAAGAAAGTTAAACCAAGTGACTTCCAAGTGGGTGATCTCATTCTAAGAGAAAAACCTAAGAATCAACAACAACAGATCTAGAAGGGAAAGTTTGAACCAAATTGGCTTGGTCCTTATATTGTTACTGCAGTGTTTGGGTCTGGCGCCTATCAACTATCTACTACTAAAGGAGAACAGCTCAAAGAGCTGATCAACGCTCTGTGTCTAAAGTGATTCTACAGCTAAGACATCTTTTGAATGCTCCATGTACATACTTTATTTTGAAAAAATCCTAAAAATTGCAAAAATTCCTAAAAAAATGATCATCTTAGTGAAAACTTGGTAAACAAGCGCTTTGATGTATCAACTAAAAAAAATTGAAAATTTGAAAAATACAAAAAAAATCAAAAAGATAAAAATACCAAAAAAAAAATTGAAAAACAAAAAAATGTGCCATTGATGAAAACCTGGTAAACAGGCGTCATGGTAGCAAAAGCAATAAAATCCTGCCAAGATGGTTAAAACCTGGTAAATAGGTGCCTCTTGTTCTGCAATGCTATACCTATCGCAACACTGCTTGGCCCTGTACAGTTGCTTTCCTACTTTTGGTTTTCTCTCTCATGCACTTGCTCCCAGTTACCTTTGAGACTATGCTCGACTCTACATGGATTGAAACTAGTCATACTTAGGGGGCACCCCTTCTTGGTCTAGGGGGTACGGTCCTATCTTTTCAAAGAATCTTCCTCGCATCGGTCACTAGTGGTTCTCATTGTGTCTGCCTACTGATGCTTAGCTATAGGCTCTTCCTCACATCAGTCACCAGTGGTTCTCACTATGTTTGCCTACTAATGCTTAGCTATCGCTAAGATCTCTCTCCTTGAGGATCTTCCTCATACTAGTCACCATTGGTTCTCACTACGTCTGCCTACTAATGCTTAGCTATCGCTAAGATCTCTCTCCTTGAGGATATTCCTTGTATCAGTCACCAGTGGTTCTCATTGTGTCTGCCTGTTGATACTTAGTTAGCACTACGATCTCTCCTCAAGAATCTCTCTTGCGTTAGTCACCAGTGGTTCTCACCATGTCTATCTACTGTCATTGTCCTCTTGAGACTTCTCACAAATGCTATATACTTCCGATCTAACATCAATTCGTTGAAATTAAAAACTAAATGTGTAAACTCTCTAAAGCATGCTGAGATTTTATTTTGTGTGTTTTTCTTTTCGCTTTGTCATTCCTCCTCAAGCAACTTCGGGACATCTATTTAGACTGAGAGATGTGAAGACTGGAGCATGATCTTTTCTTTGCTTTCTATTTGCTGGTTTGGTTCCAATGATCCAACATATCCATATAAGAGGGGTGTCCACTGTGAGAGCCTCTATCTCATGTTAGATGGCCATGTGTACCTCAACTCCTTTTATATGGAAACTTTGGTGAGGATGGTTCTTTTCCTTGTTTGTTTGAGTGACTTCTTTCTAATACAAGTGAAATTGTAAACACTCGTCCTGCTAAGTGAACGTACGGGTCACTGCGAGAATTCTTACATATACTTATCAATCACTTGGTAGAAAGAAGACTCTCTCGCGTGTCTAGTGTGTTTTTATGCAAGAAAAATTCATGTCATCCTAGCAATTATGCTTTGATGCTTATGTTCACTTGCTAAATCAAAATGATTAGGTGTTCAGGTCATTCCAGCTTTTCATGCCTTAATGCTTACACCCCGTTTCGAAAAATCTAAAGCCTAATGCCATATTCATATTCTCATGATTTTCATATCAGTGATAGTTGTATGACATCTCATGACCATCTGATACCAAAAAAAAAAAAAGCTATGTGATGATAACTATCTAATGGGTCCATCAACCAATTCCTAGGGATTGCATCTAGCTTAGGTTTGCATTTTAATTCTAGACTTGCATTGCAACAATTCTTTGACACTCTCTTTGTTGTATCCTCCTGGATTTGTATGAGGGTTCTCATTTCATCTCCCGACTTTGTCACGATTGCACAAGTTTTTGGGATCGAAATCAAAATCTGACATCTCTACATAGCTCAAAATTGCATTTAAAAATTTCTAGGACCGATGTGATTATACGCTTGTGCAGTCAATCTTTTGATGTCGTATTCTATCCAAAATCACATCTCATCATCATTTTCTTGACTTCTTCATCTTTTTTAAATTAAAAGTCAACTCTAGTCAACTTTGGTCAAACTTGGTCAAAATGTCCTCCACATCACTCTAGATCGCTTCTGAATCTTCTTGATTCTTTCGTAATCTATTCTAAGTTCTTCTAGATCTTTTATTTTATCTCTATCTGCAATCTTTTGCTATCAATTACCTTTCATGACATATCATCTTTCAATTTTACTCCTGAGGGGGCAGGATGAATGCATCATTGAATCTCAAATCAATCTGATCTAAATCAAAACATCCTCATTGCTTGGGGCACCTTATCACTATGGGCATCTTTTTGCCTTGCATCTTGTCATCATATAATTAGGTATCTAAGCAATCTAACTTAGATCCCTGGGAATCAAGCTTTGTTCTGGAAACGGTTCTCAAAATAATATTTAGGTATCTGAGCAATCTAACTTAGATCCCCAAGGATCAAGCTTCGTTCTGGAGATGATTCTTGAAATCTCTATTAGGTATTGGGGCAATCTAACCCTAATTCTTGAAAGTCAAGCTTCGTTCTGGAGATGGTTCTCGAAAGTTCTTTTTACCGATATCGGGGCAATCTAACCTGGGTCTCAGAGGACTAAGCTTTGTTCTAGAGATAGTCCTAAAAATCTACATCAGTTATCATTTAATCAACAGGTATTGGGGAAATCTATCCCTGACTCTTAGAGATTGAGCCTCGTTCTAGGGACAATCTTACTAAAAGTGGTGACCTGACCAATGTCTTCGCAATCTAACTTGGACTTCATAGAATCAAGCTTCATTCTAGAGATGGTTCTACAACTTGATCTAATCAGTATCTTGGCAATCTAACCTCGACTTCTGAGGATTAAGCTTCGTTCTGGAGATAATCCTGAAAATCTCATCAATTGTCATTTCAGACTATCCTTTGAATCAATGCGTTGCTCGCACATCAATTCAAAGAGGGGGAAAATGTAATACCCCAAAATTGGCATCTTGATATCCTAACCAATTTTGTTGCATTTAGTCTCATTCTATCAATTTTTGAATCATCGAAGTCCTATTGTACTAGGTAATTCTATCTTCTATTTGACTTTACTTGACTTAGTGTCATGCAGAAAACCCTAAATCTGCATCAATCACATGACATATTTAATTCCTAAATATCGAATACAAATTAGCTAAATAAACCCTATGATCAATTAATTTAATCATAAAGTCCTAGTACTTTAATTGAATTAAATCCACCCTCTTTAGCTAAAATACATGAAAAAGGAATTAAATAAATATCTGGTTTTAAATAAATATCCTCATCTTAAAAATTGAATTTGATTATTCAAATAATTGAGAAAATCTATTTATGAGGTAATATTCAATTTATTTAATCAAATATTCTCCACAAAATCTTCTCTTCAGTTCAAAAAAAGGAAACTTTGATTTAATTGAAAATAAGAAAGAGGAATAAAATAGTTAACTTTAAAACAGACAAAAATAGGCAGCTGATTGCCTCTATGCTGGAAATTTTCTATTTTAAACTGAACTCTCATTCAATCTCCATCGTTCGTCTAATTCAATCTCAACTGTCAATTGAACTTGGGATTTTGTAAAAGAACCCTCAATTCTCATTCAAAGGATCCACAGTTTTCGAGCAACGAAGTGCTGTCGCATTGTCTCCATAATTCATTGCATTCAAGCTTTCATTTCTTAGCATAATCTTCATTTATAGATTAATATATCATTTTTAGCTTAGTGATGCACTCTAATCTAGTTTTATTTCATTGTTCTTAGATTAATTTCATCATTTTTAGATTAATTGCATATTCATTCTAGATTAAAACTGCATTTTCTTTCAATCAAATCCTTCATTCTAGTGTCAGTCTATGGTTACAGGACTCTTGATTCTAAGATCAAATTTCAAACCCTACCTAGATAGAAGGCAACAGGTCGAATCATCTAGATAGGAGAGATGAATAATTTGATATTCATTCTTTGTTGCAGTTGGTGAACAGTGACTATTTTGAAGTGTGGAGCTAAATCAGACGCCCATATTTAGTTCATATAGTAACCATATGTATAACATCTTTTATGATTTTGATAGGACCATCAAGCCATATTTATTTCTCATGTACTTAGCAAAGAATGATATTTATCCATTCATCCTTGAAAACCTTTGGGAAATGGAGGGCATGGGTCAAACCCTTTATTTCCAAATGCTTGTGTTCATGTTTTACTTGACCATCTACACATAGTGCATTATATGCATCTTGTATTTCATTCTTGCACATCTCACTGATCTTGCAGTGAATAAAATATCTAATGTCTTGAACTAGTAAAACCCTTAGAGGAAAATATGAAAGCACTTTGGTCTCATATTTTTCGTATCAATTTCTAGATATAACTTGTAGTTCAGCTCTTCCTAGTCTATACTCTTTATCAAAATAGGTTTTGCAACCTTGGGTGCCTTGGATTTTGTAGAACTAGATGCCATTACGAGTTGCTTGACTAGGGATTTGTTAGGTAACAATAGCTTGGGCTTGCTTTAATTTTTTCACCAAATTGCTTAGATAACTCACACACATAACAAATTCACTTGATTCATCTCAAAGTGCAAATTCTCATTCAAATTGCTTAATTTTCTCTTCAATTCTCTTTGAATGCAAAGTGACAAATGAAATGTCTGACCTTGTATTTATAGTGAAAATGCTATTTAGGGTTTTCTAATGTGCAATAAATTCTCTTTTTCCGACCAAACAACTAGTAATCATACCAACCACCAATCATCACTTAGTTACTCAATACTTCTCTACCAGTCATCCAACTTACTCGGTTATGATTACCAACCATACTAACTTTCATAATTATAAGAGTTATTCTATTCCATCTTGTCGTATATGTCGATTTGGGTATTAATTCACAATTGTGAGGAACTGATGTATGATAAACTAATTCAAATGCAATTTCATACCTACCTATATGGTTTAGTTTTTAGTAATGGAGTCACCCGATGCAGAGGATGAGGTGTCACCAACTAATCTAGCCAATGTTTCACTATCTTTAGTCTTTCTTTTCCATATTATGTTCATCTTATTATGAATTTCATCAACATTTACTATACATTGTTGTTTAGATTCTTCATCATTGGGTGCATACTTTTGGTACCTGCAGTCTTTGCTCAAGTGACCAACCTCTTCACAATGAGAACATGCAATGCCAGATATCTTCCAAGTACCAATATTTCCTCCCATGTGCAATCTTCTACAATCTGCTTCAATATGACCATATCTTCCACAGGTTGTACAAGTAATCCTTGTGTTGTAATCCCAGTTGATAGTCTTTAGTTGTCTACTCAGTATCCAATTATAATTCTTATGTGATCTACATTATTGTGATTTGTGTCCATACTTGTTGCATGTGTAGAAGTAACCATCAAATTTTTGTTTCCTTGGAGTCATGTCAAATTTGGATCTACATTCAAATGCTTTATGACCATACCTATTGCAGTTATAATAGTATCCATCAAGTTTAGAAGTAGTAAATGACTTACTAACCTTTCTTTTGCATACATTTGTTGTGTGATCTGGTTTTCCATAGTGATATCATGTTGGCTTCTTGTATTTTGGAGTTGTATACATATTTCTCTGCTCGGCTTTCTTAGATGATTCTCCTTTCTCAGTTGTAGAGTCCTTGGTAAAGCCTAATCCACTGATATCTCTTAGTCTCCTCTAATATCTCAACTGTTCATCCAGACTCCTTATAATTTCCTCAAATTTCTTCAGTCTTTCATTGGTTTCTTTTTCATTTTTTCGTTCATTCTTTAGATGTTCATTTTCTAATCTAAGTCCGAAAATCTCTTCAACTTTTCTTGCAATCTCCTGATTAATACCGATTAACACATCTGCCATATTATAGTGATTTTGTGTCAACCTCTATATTTCCACATCTTTCTCATTTAGTCTTTCACTCATTTTCCTTTTCTCATCTTCTATCACTCTCTTATCATCTTCAACTTTTTTCTTGTGTTCCAGGACTTCACACATTCTTACTGATTGAGCTTCTTTTTCCCTCTTTAATGATTTTAGTTGCTCGGTTAGGATTTTTTTCTTTTCAGTTAGATGTGATATGGAAGCTTCAGATTCATCAGATAAGCTTCCCTTTGATTTTTCTTCAAGTTCTTGAACCTGATCTTGAGTATCTTTTAGTTGATGGGCTTAATCCTTTCTCTTACTTATTGAATGCTTCAACTTCCTTCTTAGTTCATCAATTTGATAATTTTCAAATTTCAGTTCCATGTTCATATTCTCAATTACCTTTTCATACCTATAGCTTTCCATCTCTTTATATATTTCCTCTCAAGTGGTTAAACTTCTAAATAAGAGACTAAGCTCTAATACCAGTTGTTGGAAAGTTAAGGTGTTGAGAGGGGGGCGTGAATCAGAACCTTATAAAACTTTTAACCTTCAATAACTATTTTATCCCCTTTTATTTGCATGCATAAAACTTAACAAACTATTTTTTGAATGTAAGAAAACTAAAGTAAACTCATACATCCATAAACGTGCATAACACACATAAACACATTTGACACATGATTTTGGTCATGCAGAACCCTTGGGTAGAGTGGAAAACTGTGGTGGGGATGACACCCACAATCCTTCACTACTGCATAATAAAGGTTTCTCAGTTAGAGCATATAAAATATCACTTCTGGTGATTTACTCTGTTAGGAGATACAAAATAAGACCTTCTAAAGTCTGCCTAGTTAAAGGATTTTGGAACACTCATTAAGTGTGCACACTATTAAGAGATTTACAATAAAAATCTTTCTAAAGCCTACCCAATATGTGGCATTTAAGAATACCAAAACAATAATAGATTCCAGTAATGAGTGAACTATGATAATGCATCTACCTATATGCTAAGTCAGATTATTTGTGCTCTCTGCAATATCATTACCTTTCTCTGACTGATTTCACCAAAATCATCCACTTCCTCTATTTGGTAGCCTTAACTGCTTTGTCTATGTTCTATGTTCTTTGCTTCACTATTTTCTCTCTCTTGATCTTTTTCCCAATCCATCCTTATGCAGTAATTTATTAGCTTCCTAATTACTTGACCTAATTAGGGTTTGAATCTTCTAGAAAACTTAGACAAATAGATCAATGATCCATATTCATTTTCTCTTTCCAAGAAATGTCTTCTTTATTTTCATTGGTTCAATCTATGCATTGGGATCATTTACAATCATGTTTCATTCCCAATAAATCTTACCTAATGATTTCCTCGATCTTTGTAAACTATTTTCTTGCTCAGGTAGATTCTGATCAAACTTTTATATTCATCCTATATCACTCGGTAGTACTCTTCCTTAGTTAACATACTTACATGACACTCTTCCTACTTAGTTAGTTACAGTTGTTTGGTGTCCATTTTGTTTAGTATACATTGATAGGTATATGTTTTTCTTTGTGCTCAGTAACTGTTCTGCTTTTCCTTTACCGACTGACTTTCTTCCCCATACCAACCTGATCTTTTCTATTAGAGTAATAAAGTGTTTTCTTATTAATTAAATCATATTGATTTAATTATTAACTCACTTATTATCACTTTCTACTTAAGATAAACTTTAGGCATATAATAATTAATTTCTTTATTAATTATTATTGTGCAACCTAGGTTTTACCTTTTTAGGTTTTCAGATCTCCTTTTATAAGGATTGATCTCCCTATTCATAGTTCTTTGTAACAAATTATTCATTTATTGAATTTTAACTTTTGTTTTTGCACATCAAGAATGATTTTTCCTCTCTCATGGATCAATGTGTTCAGGCTTCCATAGTTTCTTACTTCTTCTCTCTCTCTTTCTATGAGAAGTGTTTGCATGCAAGTGTTCTTGGGAGCTATGGGTTGTTTACTCATCAACTCCAATATGGTATCAGAGCTTTAGATCCATTTTTCCTTGTCCTCTTCTTGAGAGATTTAGTCATGTTCGTTAGATCTATGTTTTTAGAGGGTTTTCTATTAGATCTGAAGAGGACCTCTTTTTCTAGTCATCTTGGCTTCAAACGGACCTCATAGTTGCGTTCACAGTGTCCAAGAACCCCTAGATCCATATAAAATTTGTCCAATTTGGACAAAGTTGGAATTTGTGGCAAATTATTTTTGCAACCAGCCCTGGCATAGATCCTGAGACACTTTGGGCCCAAACGGACCTCTCCATTAAGCTCACAATGCCCAAAAACCCCCATATCCATGTAAGGCACGTCAAATTCAAGAAGCATGCCAGGGCTGTCTGGTACAAAAAAAATACCCCAAAATGCAAAGTTGTCCAAATTTGACGTGCCTTATATGGAAATAGGGGTTTTTGGGTGCTGCGAATTATTACATTATGCACATAGTGCATGATTTATACAATAAAAATTATAATGCGTAACCATAGTTAGCAATAAAAAATTGTGGTGAATAGTACAATCAGGAATTAAACATCAGTTCTAGTGTAGTCAGAAACGGTGATCCAAAAATTTCTGATCAAAATTGAAGCTTGCTTTCAAATCAGCGAGCACCAATGACTCAACAAAATTGAATCCTAACAAACTATCATCCATAAAATATCATCTGAATTGAGTAGAACAGGTAGTTGGAATCAACATACGCTAACACACCTCCTTAATTCCAACTAAGGAGAAAGAAAAAAAAAAAGGAAAGAGGAAAGAGGGAAAATCCAATGGGACTAAAACCCCCCCCTCAAAATTTACAGTAACAGAAAAAGAAAATAACATCTCTTGTGATAAGAAAATTGTGGACATCTATCAAATGATAACCACCATAGTGTTGAATGAAGAGATTCCTCGAAAACCAAAATGAAGATCAGAATCAATCTGCATGAGTGCCCCCAATGACATGACTCGAACCATGAACAGATGGAAAACAAAGGAAAAACATCTATCAATCGAAGATATAAAAGAGAATAATCTGCATATGCACTCCCAAATAATGAATAGATGGAAAACAAAGGCAAACATCTATCATTCAAGGATGCAGATGACACATAAATCTGTATGAGTGACTCTAACAACACTACTCAACTATGCAAGAATAAAATGCTGGTTGAAAATATAGGTGCCAATTGTATATACAACTGATCAACTATGGAAGCAAAGAATCAACATGAATAGTAGAAAACCCTCATAATGTTGAAAAGAGAGGCATGACAGGTCCATTGACATGGTGTCAATAAAGAGGAAAAGAAGGCAAGGCCCATGTGAAGAGAGCATGACCTTGACCTATCTCTGATGCAAAATCCAACTTAGCCTCTATTGCCATAATGGTTTGATACAAGCCTCTACTTGTGGGCCAAAGCAGAATCTATGGTGTGCATTCAAAATAGTTGAATGACATTTTTTACTGTCAAAGCCATATGTTCAATTTTTCACTCTGGGAGCTCTATCTTGCGCATCCGAACTCCGTTTTGGGAAAACGATATATCGTTGGAAAGCCTGTTTTGTAAGATTTCCAATGCTGAGTCTTTTTTCCATATTCTGCACTAGGTACATTTTATTCATATTTTTGCATTTTTGCAATCTGGTGGATATCTTGGATGTTTCAGGCTCTGGGATCTCTTCCCTTTGAGGGATGGCTCATCTTAGGCTATTATTTTCTTTTAGTAGTCTTTTCTCTTCTTTGAGCAGTGTACACTTCACTTTCTTAGCATTCTTTTATGCACACGCACTGAGATAAAGTGTTATTCTATTGCATGTATTGGATCTTGCACATGTTCATGCTCTATGTACTCCCAGTCCATTATAAAGTGCCAGGGGGGTTTGATGTTTTCCTTTGTTTTCCATCTACTTTTTTCATGTGAGCGCTCCTTCAATGACATTAGCCTCAGGTATCTTTATTTGTGTTTGTACTCTCTTTGCACCTTCGATGTTTCTCATATCCTGTAGTTCATATTGGATGATCTTTTCAGTGTACATGTCATTACTCCCTTGTCAGCACTATGAGGGGGTTTCTACTATTGGTTCTACTACTTCCTTGGTTCGATAGTATGAGTTATGTATTTAGTATTTGATTATATGTACTAGGCAGATGTAGTGGCTGGGTACATATGCATTCCAGTGAGATGGATCATTTACCATATGGACACTCTTTATTTCCTATTTTTGGATACACTCTTTTGGCTTTGATTGATCAACTCTTTAGACTTTTGGTTTTTTTATGTCATCTGTATTTTTGAGTTCAGGTGTTTTCCTTTGTTTGCCTCTTGATTTGAGTAGTGTCATTTGAGGGCACTTGTACAGATTACAGTATTTTGTATCTTTGACTTCATTTGTTTGCCTTTGTTTGCCTCCTAATTCGAGTAGTGTTGTTTGAGGGCACTCATGCAAATTACATTCTTCTCTACTTGGTCATATTTTAGTGGAGGATCTTCATATCATCAGTTACTTCTTGATAGAGTTTGCAACTTCTTGCTTCAATGATGTTGTACATGTTCATCCTTGTTCCTATTTTCTGGAACATTCCTAGTTTTGGAGGCTTCTTCAGTCCTTCAGACTAGTCTTTGTCTCTTTTTGGAGTAGAGTTCTTTCCATGTGGTTTTCTCTATTTCCCTATTTTTCAGAAACTCTCTTTTGTACTTGGGTACTTGATCAGGCCTTTGTTGCTGAGACCCATTTGCTTTCACTAGTTCTTTCTAGTTTTTTAGCTTCTCCCAAAGTTCATCTTAAGGGGGTGTGTTAGAGTAAAAAAGTGTTTTCTTATTAATTAAATCATATTGATTTAATTATTAAGTCACTTATTATCTCTTTCTACTTAAAGTAAACTTTAGGCATATAATAATTAATTGCTTTATTAATTATTATTGTGCAACCTAGGTTTTAAATTTTTAGGTTTTCAGATATCCTTTTACAAGGATTGATCTCCTTTGTATTCATAACTTTGTAGCAGATTATTCATTTATTTAATTGCAACTTTTATTTTTGCACATCGTGAATGATTTCTCCTCTCTCGTGGATCAATGTGTTCAGGCCTCCATAGCTTCTTGCTTCTTCTCTCTCTTTACGTGACAGGTGTTTGCATGCAAGTGTTCTTGGGAGCAGTGGGTTGTTTACTTATCAACTCCAATATTTTCTTCACTAATGACAACATTAAATGAATTTAGGAGTAACAAATCATAACTTTCCTCCAAAAATTTGAATTGGGTTTATTATAATTTTATTATTTTTAGTTTTTACATAATAATTAGTATATTTTTAATAAAAATAATGTATAATCTTATTTTATTTATATTTCTTTTTAGGTATCAATTTTTATTTTTATTGCATTCTTTTTTTTACTAACTTAAATTAACAAATAAGAATTTAAAATATTTCAATTGTATGATTTGTAAAAAATAAATTTCAAATATTTTAAAATTTAAATTTAAGTTTAGATTTCAATCAAACTTTTCTTAATGATTATTGTATGTCAATTCTAAATTTGAAATATTTCATTTATACCATGTGGATTTCTATTCTAGGAATAGCCTAGATTATTTGAAAGATTGTTTGGGAGCTCTTATCTTCAACTATTGCATTAATACTAACTATTAGATTCTATGTTTTTTTTCCTTGGAAAAAAAATCATAACCTCAAATTGAGCAAAAATGTAAGATTACAATTTGAAACATCTACACAACCATGAAGAAAAGAGAGATAATAAAAAATAGGGAAAGAAACAACACCAGTGCCAAGAAAGGCCAAGAAAGCCACCATAATTAGAACAACTCACCAAAAAGGAGAAATAGATCCCAACAAAAAGAGGAAAGAAAAAGTAGAAGAGAGAGAAAAAGAGGATCGTAAAAGATTTGACAGAGAGAGTGTGTTTTCTCTCAAATGTGAATCCTCCATGTGTTAGCATTATTGTCATTTTGAGGATTCACATTATTGTCATTATTATCTTTTATTTTATGAATAGTATCTTAACATTTTGATCAAAGTAAAACTAATCCTTAGCAAACTTTTCATCGATGTCATAACAATAACTTCCTCTATAGACACATGTTGAAGAAATCGAGGAGAAGAATAACCAAATATTACGATTGGTAAAATTCAAATATGTAGATGAGCTTTAGATATGTACAATCACACAAATTACTTCCATGATTTTAAAAGTGAACTAGACAAAATACAGTGGTTTTTTAAATTATGAACTCTTATTTTTTCTTGAGATTCATGATTCATAGACATGAATTCTACCATCTAGATTCTACTCATAAAAAATAAACTTTAGCTAGGATAGTTATACCATATGTAATATTCATTTGATTATTTAGATAATCTATTTTCCTTCACATGGGTAATTGATATTACATTTTTTACCCTTGATTTAAGATCATCGTGTATCATCACTGACACATTAGTTCATGATTAATGGCAAGTAGTTTCCACCTTTATCCAATCAAAGGCCATCTATATTTCATTTAATTTAATTTACTCATATCCTCAAAAGGAATTAACTCATGACCCTTGGACATGTGTCACTTGAATCACTCATCCAACACACACACATACATGTATCTATGTATGAATATACACGTATGTATTTATGTAAATATAAACATGTAAAAATGTGTGTGTGTGTGTGTATGTATACACACACATGTATGTATGTATGTATGTATGTATAAATTTTATGTATATGTATATGTGGGTGTCTATATATATATACTACTCAAATCAATAAAGGCTTTATGGTGTAAACTTCTGCAATACAAATACTTGGATACTAAGGACCAATTGAGAATTATTTCAATTGTTATTCCACTGAAAGGTTTGACCATTTGGAATTGTATGTGTAAGTGCAGACCCATAATCATTAATCACATGTCATGGAGGATTGAAAACTGTAGTAAGGCTTGCTTTTGGGATGATTCTTGGAATAGCTTTGAGGTGTTGTCCTCTCTAGAAGGCTTTTGAGATATCAAATAATTGGTTGTTGATCACTATGGTACTCAACTCTACGATTATCTTATATTGGATATGGATGTAGAAAGTTGACAAAGGATTTGGAAATAATTCAAATTTTTTAATGTTGATATGTGGAGAAAGATTAAAGAGGTGATGGGCTAAAGAAACATCATGATCACAGATGAGGAAGACTCATTTATTTGGTGTGCCACTAAATCAGGTGTGTACTCTGCAAAACTTGTATATATTATTTCAAAAATTGATCAGGAGAAATGTAATTGGTTGATTAAGATGGTGTGGAATAAGATTATTCTCCTGAAAGTTGGTGCCTTTACAGGGTTGGTGTTGAAAGAGAAGGTTCTTATTGGTGATCATTTGGAAAGGTTGGGCCCCATTGACCATGTTTTCCTCCAGTGTGACTTTTCTTACCATTGTTGGAAACACATGCAATGTAAACTTGGTTGATTAGGCCCCCTTCCTAACAACATTGGGGATCTCTTCCAGTGTTGGCCTCTACCCAGTAATGGCTCCTTATGGAGAGGATTATGGTATATGGTGCCTGCAATAACTTTATGGCACCTTTGGCGGGAATGGAAAACACACATTTTCAAAAATATGGAATCTTCAGTGGAAATTGTACTGGCTAAACTTGAAATAGGTATATCTAAATTTCTAGATGTAGGGGTTGCCAATAACAAGTGTAGATTCTATTGTAACTAGGATGATCGGATGATCAAAGAGTGGAAGAATCTTATCCCACTCAAAGGCAATTACATCAAGCCAAAGAAGGATTGGACTATTGTCAAGTGGTTTTTGTCTTATGTGGGTAGATTAAAGTTAAATTTTGATGGGGCTTCCTTATTGAATCTTGAGCATTTGGGTTGTGGCTTCATTGTTAGAAATAACCACATGGTGAGGTATTATGGCTTGGTGTTTTTTGTCTTCCTTCGGGAACAAACAACAATGCTGAGTTTTTTGCATTACATGAAGGCCTACGATTGTGCTACAAAATGGGTTTAAACTACCTCAATATTGAAGGGGATTTGAAGTTTGTCATACAAAATGGGTTTGAACTACCTCGATATTGAAGGGGACTCAAATGTTGTCATAGATTCCATTATATTTGTAGACACCTAAAATGCCTTTGCCAAATAAAAATATTTTATTTTGTAGAAACCCCTTATGACATCATCATCTATTGATTAATTACTTATTTAATTAATTAATTAGTTTTTATTGTCATTATCCTTGCTCCTATTTTCATTAAAGACATTTAATTAAATAATCCCTACCAAAATAATTTAAGTCAAATTTGAATGATTTTCCCCCTATTTATTAATCATTAGTTAATAAATAATGTCACAATTCTTAAATAAATTAAATATTTATTTAAAGCCTAAAAACCCTAGAATCTTCTATAAAACTCTAAACCTATCTAACCTTTCCTAAACCCATCCTAAACCTACTTATAAGGTTATTCCTAACCCTCTTAGTCTAATCCACCCTCCTCTAACTTTTGGTCATACCCCCTCATTAATGAGCCTTACAAACTCATTAATGGCTCCTTACACCCTCATTAAGGCTCTTACAGCCTCTTACTGAAGTCCATGTCTCTTCTTCCACCATTATCCCCTAAGCACACTTCCCTAGTGTTTCTCACACATGTGTGGGAAACCCTTAACCCTCATCCCCTTGACCTTACCTCTAACCATACCCCTAGCTCTACCCCTAACCCTAACTCTGACCCTAACTCCCCTTCCTAACCAAAGCCCTTCCTCAAATCCTATAAATACCCTCACTTCCAAGAGAAAACCACCAATTCACATAATCATATCAAGTAGTGTTATCATGCTAATTTACGTCTAGATCATCTTAGCTTAAATCCTAATTGTTAGATTTAGTTCATTTCTAAGCTTTCTAACTCACATCTTAGCTTAGCATTAATGGATTAACTTAGATTAATTCATTTATTTTCATAGCATTATCATCACATCACATTCATATTTGGGTTTAAAATCAATCTAGCATAATCATTTTTAGCTCAATCCGCATTTTAGCTTCATTAGACACCTTGGGGCTCTAGGGGAAAATCAGGTGTTCCATACCTGATTTTGTGCCACTATGGGGTTCTCATGGCCCTAATTGATCCTAAACCTTCCTAATCTACATTAGGGACATACTCTTAGTGTTTTGAGAGCACACCCACATCCCTAAATCTAGAGAAAATCAAACAGTGACATGGTGCTCCCGTTTAAGCTCTATTTGAGTGTCTTTGCAAATAGTTTTTACTATATGTTAGGAATGTGTTGTTAGTATAATGTTTGAATATCTACACTTGTTTTGAACATGTTAGGTTTTCTCTGATCACATTTTGGCACACCCGGTGGGACTCCACAAGCCTTCAAAACTGCATTTTTTAGGGTTTTTGAGCCAAAAACTCACCTGTTTGACAAATCTTGTCCTGTTCTAGGTAGATGATCATACGATTAAACTCCCTAACATTTTTTCTCATACTGGAGGTTCCCAATACTCATACTAGGGCTTCCCAATACTCGTATGGGACTTTTGCATGCATTTTAAGCCTTCTAGCTGTCTTTACTTGTACCAAGAGTCGAAATTACTCATATGATCTCTCATCCTAAATCGTATGAGTAAAATCCTCAAAATACCCTACCCTGTTTACTCATATGGGAAACAAGGGGGCATGTGTAAGGCCTTAAACATGTAACCTTGGTTGCTGACTCTTCTCTGACATAATCTTGTTTATACCTTGACTGATCTGATTTTCTACAATCTACATTCTAGTGTCCATACTCATAACAGTTATAAAATTGAGTGGAAAAGGGTTTAGAGGTACCTTTAGTTCTGTAATCTCTTTTCATGTGTCAAACTTTGTTTCATCCAAAGCATCTACCTCTGAAAGGTCTGATCTATTCTTTACATTTTTCACGAGTAGGTATTTCTTCAGTCTTCACTTCATTTGCTTCTTCATTGGTCTTAGAACATTCTACTTCATTGAATCCAACTCCAGTCATATCTCCTTTAGGTTTTTGTCTTTCTCTTTGCTCATCAATTTTATCACTGCTCATGTGCAACTTCTCAATATGCAATTTAGATTGAGTGAGTTCTCCTTTTATGATCTAATTGTACTTCTCCAACTCCTAAAATTTATCCTTCTAGTGGTCAAGTTCAGTCTTCATTTGTCCTAACTTCTCATTTTCTTCTTTTAGTAACTCTTCAACTTTGTCCCTTTCATCCTTTTCATGTTGAATCTCTTTAATCATCAGAAGATTGATTTGCTATTTTTCTTGCTCCAGATTCTTCACTTGATCTAATGTGTCATTGTCTGAATTTTCTTGGATCTTGTCCATAAGGTATTGTTTCTAATTTCTTGAAGTTTCAAGTTGTTCCTTTAGTTTCCTAATGAAACCTTCTGTTGTTCTCAATTTGAATTTCAATACACCATTCTCAGCCTTCTCTTTGTCCAGATCTTCAAGTGCTACTTCAAAGTTCTCTTGCAAACTTTCTAAATCCATTATGATCTCCCTTAAGCTGTTAGGCTTTCTCTCCAAGGGCCAATAGCTCTGATACCAATTGTTTGGATTAGGTAATACTGAGAGGGGGGGTGAATCAGTATTACTGCACTTTAATTTAAACTTCAACAAATTACAAATAAACCAAAACAATGCTGAAATGAAAAGAACATATAAGCACAAAACATAATTCATGACACCATGATTTGTTCTCGAGGAAACCCTGGCCAAGGGAAAACCCCGGTGGGGATGATACCCACAACTATGTACTAAAATATTATATCCCTATTAGGAGATCTAGCCCTATTAGGAGCTGATTGTTACATAGTACATTTCCTTTCTAGAGGAATACAAAACCCTGTTACGGGATACAAAACACCTGGTTAAAGGTTGTGAGCATACAACTCTTACAATTAAAATACTGTCTCAAAAAGAGTTCTAAAAAAGAACAATACAAGAACTTTCCTTGCTTAGATAGTTCCAGTTGTAGCTCTGTCAAAAATTGATCTCACATATTCTCTTTTCTCTCAGATTCACATCATCATATCATCATCATCATCATATCCATACCAATCGCTTCCACAAAACACTCTATACTTATACATAATCTATCATCCAGTCGGCTTCACAAATACCATACAAAACATAATAATAAATTATGTAAATGATAAACATAGAGTCAACGATCTTATATTACCAAAGAGTCAGAAATATACTTTATCCATCTGACTTAGCATGTTACCATATCCACTATTCTTCTCTCAATCTTCACAACTTCTTATGTGCTCTATTACACTAATTCTCTATCTTCACATACCTTCAGATCACTGTATCTTACTGATCTGATCATAAAAACACATGCGACCTTAACTAAAGGTCCTATATATCTGAAAACACCTTCTACTATCTTTGCAAGCCATAATACATCATATACTGTCATCGCTAACTAAAACTGTTCCACAGTACACTGTTGTCCTGATTCTATACTTAGTCATTTTCATGACCGTGACTCTAGTACCAAAACTCTCTGCATGCCATCACTCCAACATAAGTGTTGCCATGAATGACAACCCTCAAGTGATCCCTACTACCCCAAAACACCACTTGCCAACAATATATATATATATATATATATATATATATATATATATATATATATATATATATATATATATATATATATATATATATATATATATATATATATATATATATATATATATATATAATCATAATTGTCATTATAGTAATTACATAATAATGAATAGACATGTCCCGTGAAGGGAGATGTCTCTTGTTGGCTCATTCTCAACATAAATTTAAGAGAATGTTGCATTTGGAAAACACATACTATACAGGCAAAGCCATTACATTTACAACAATCCTAAAAAAACCTTAACACCCCTTAAGCTCATGAATTATGGGAACTTACTTTAGTTGTGTTGGTGATATAACATTCATAGTATGATTCTTTTTAGCCCAGTTTTAATTTCATACATTAAATATTTTTATTTTAGTAATTCAAGTATAGGGAACACCCTTTAATGGCGTTAGATAAGCATATTGTTCTTGTCAATGTGACATTCACATTTTCTTTAACCTATTTTCTTCATATGTTTGATATTTTAAAGTTTGTGGTCATCAAAACTAATCCATTATGCTGCAAAATGGATTTTAAAATCCCTTAAAAAGAGAAGAGCCATGGAAAGTTCTGATTATGCACATCTCTAGGTCTATGTAAAGGATGGGTTCTTTCTTAAAAGATCTCCCTCTTAGTGACTTAATTGTAGGAAAGTGCAGTATTAGACCTGTTGGTTCAGTAGTTTTTAAATCTATATGGAAGGCTTGGGATTCTTTTAGGATGTTGATCACCAATAATGATATTGTTAATAATGAAAACATAATTATAGGGAAAGGGGCATGTGGTGGAATCTTAAATATAAAGATAGACCCTTGGCATGGATCCAGGGATGCTCTGCTAAAACTTGGGCCTCTAAGGTTATTTAGTGGTTGAAAGATATTTTTAAATATGGCCATCTACTTGCATGATAGGACTTGTGTAATAAGTTTGTGATTCCTCAGTCCTAGTGGATGACTTATTCAATGCTAAGAGAAGTGTGCTCTTCCCTATCCCTTCCCAAGTCAATTGACTATGATGTTGCCTGATGCGGGGGCATTCTAGGATACTCGGTGAATTTGCATGGAGGTGTTTTGTTTTGGTTTTGTGGTTCTCGGTTGCATCTTTAACCGATGGTCTCGGTTATTGAAGGGAGCTCGGTCGCTGAAGGAACTTAGAAATCTTTGGTGCTCGGTGAAACTGGTACTCAGCAATGCTTGTGATGCTTGGTCGACATAGTGCTCGATGATGCTTGGCATGCTCAGTTATTTCACTGGTGCTCAGTTATTTCTCTAGCGGTCGGTAGGTCTAGTTTACCGACTAGAGTTCTTGGTGATTTGGTTGGCTGACTTGGTGCATTTATTGTTGGTATCTTTTGTTGTATTCTCCTATGTAGATGTAGAGGCCGACATGGAGAATTAAATAATTGTCTGGCTATTTGAGAGCTGACTTGTATTGCATTTAATATTTATTTGTAAGATTTAATTATGTTATCCAGTTGACTTGTGGTTGAAGATTAGTATTTAAGGAGTGTTTGGGTAGTTGTTTAGGGGTAGATCTGGGGGAATCAAATAAGTGAAGTTGTGGGAAAGATAGCGTAGACTTAGATCCTGTGAGATCTAGCAAATCAAATTGATTTATGATAGTTGACTTAGCAGAGCTAGTGGTTTGCATGCTTGGAGACAAGGAGATTGCTTGGTGGCTTGCGAGCACAAGTTCAGATCTACCTTAGGGTTTCCATCAGTTGCTGATCTATTTCAGAATTGGACTAGCTGAAGTTGTATTGGATCTTGTTGATCTTGTAGAAATGTTTCTGATTGTAATTGGCCCTAACCCGGAAGGCCTTACAACTAGGCATGTTAATGGAAAATTGAGTTGAAACATTTTCTTGTGTCGTGTTATTCTGTTGTGTTATTATTTGGTTGCAAGGTTGGATAGTCCTTAATTAGATCCACCATCCTTGACTGCATCAGGTAGTATAAGAGCTGATTTGTTCTTGAGTGAAGGTTGACCTAGCAAGGTTGATCTTGCGAAGTTGATCTTGTGGGCGAAGAGATTGTATGATCTAAGTTACAAATCCGTGGCACTGAACATGTGGAATCTTGACCTGGTTGTTCATGCAAGGTGACAGGCTGATCTAACTTGCATACAACTTGGAGGTTGTCGTAAGGTGGTCAGTGTAGGGTTTTATTGCTTTGAGTTTTCTTATCTTTAAGGATGCCTCTGAGAAGATTGGACCCTAGAGAAATTGCAGATCTTTGTGATGCTGTGGAATCAAAGATTTCTGAGAAAGTCAGATCGGATATCAGATCTGAGATAGAGTTGATGAAGAATGACATGGTCGCTGATATCATGAGAGTTGTTTCTGGTGTACCTCAAAATGTTGGTACTGAGGATGGTTATGAGGAAGCTTCTGAAGACTTTGAAGTTGTTGGATCTAGTGGTGATGACCGAAGAGACAGATGTGGTGAAGACAAAACTACTCGGTTGCATAGATCTGGAGCTCGGTTAAGTAATAGTTACCGAATGGAAGTTTCTACCTTCTCTAGTATTTTGAAACTCGAGAAATTGATTGATTGGATTGGTGAATTAGAATATTTCTTTGAGCTAGAAGAAATTGAAGATCCTCTTCGAGTAAGATTGGCATAGACTAAGTTGAAAGGACATGCTACTCTTTGGTGGAAAGAACTACAAAGAGATAGAGAAGATGAAGGTGAAATGAAGATCAATCAGTGGAGGTTGATGGTGACTAAGTTGAAAGCTAAGTTCATACCTACTGACTATGAGCTTGACTTTTTTTAAGAAGTTGCGGAATCTGAAGCAGAAAGATTTGACTATTGAAGATTATACTGAGGAGTTCTACAAACTTACTATTCGGTCTGGACACAGAGAACTTGGTAACAAAAAGGTAGCTCAGTATGTGAATGGTTTGAGATTCAATATTTAGGATGAGCTTGGTATGTTGAAGATTGACTTTGTTGAAGATGCTTATCAGTATGCTCTGAAGGAAGAAGATAAGTTGAAGAGGAAACAACATGGTTATACCCGAGGGAAGGAAAAGATTGACCACTCGGTGAAGGATAAACCGACTGCAAAAGATGAACATAAACCTGTAGAACTGAAGAAGAAGATAGGTAGAGTTTTCTTTAAGGGTACTTGTTATAACTGTGGTGAAGAAGGACGTCATTCTTTTGAGTGTACACAGAAGAAGCTTGGTGACCAACGAACTGTTGTGGTGAATGAGAACATTTAGAATGAACCTGAATTTGAGAAATCGCTGGTTCGATGAACATTGCTCGGTACAAAGGAGGAACCTTGTCAGAGGAGTAACTTGTTCAGGACTTGGTGCAAGTCTGGAGGTAAACTTTGTAATGTAATTGTTGATAGTGGTAGTATTGACAACCTTGTTGTTGAGGACATGGCTCAAAAACTTGGTTTGAATAGAATGAGACATCCACATCCTTATAGGATTGGCTGGTTGCAAGATGATCATGCTCTGGAAGTAAGAGAACAGTGCTTTGTTGATGTTCAGATTGGCTAGTATAAGGATCTTGTGTTATGTGACATCGTGGAGATGAACAGTTGTCATATATTGCTCGGTAGACCTTGGCAATATGATTGCAGAGCTATGTATGATTGTGTGAAGAATGTGTTTACTATTGAGAATGATGACAAGAAGTTTTCCATGATGCCTTTGCTAGATACAAAACTCGGTAGGAGAAGTCTGAGTATTGGTAGCTAAGTTGAGTTGGTGGATCCTGAAGGTATGGATGATCAGTATGGAGAACAGACCTGTGTGTTATCAATGAAAGACTTGAAAAGATAGAGGAAGCAAAAGTGGAAGAGTATGCAAGCCAAAAAGTTGGAGGACTTATATGTGAAGAACCAGTTTGGCATTTATGTGTTGAATCCCAGAAGATGTTCTTCCAGTATATGAACATCTTTTCAAACCTGGGGTGTCTGATGTAGGGGCATTCTAGGATACTTGGTGAATCTGCATGGAGGTGTGTTGTTTTGGTTCTGTGGTTCTTGGTTGCAGTTTTAATCGATGGTCTCAGTTATTGAAGGGAGCTCGGTCACTGAAGGAACTCAAAAATCTCTGGCGCTCGGTGAAATTGGTACTCGATGATGCTTGTGATGCTCGGTCGATATAGTGCTCAGGGATGCTTGGCATGCTTGATTATTTCACTGGTGCTCGGTTATTTCTCTAGTGCTTGGTAGTTCTGGTTTACCGACTGGAGTTCTGGGTGATTTGGTTGGCCGACTTGGTGCATTTATTGTTGGTATCTTTTGTTGTATTCTCCTATGTAGATCTAGAGGCCGACATGGACAATTAAATAATTGTATGGCTATTTGAGAGTCGACTTGTATTACATTTAATATTTGTTTGTAGGAGTTAATTATGTCATCTAGCCGACTTGTGGTTGAAGATTAGTATTTAAGGAGTGTTTGGGTAGTTGTTTAGGGGTAGATCTAGGGGAATCAGATAAGTGAAGTTGTGGAAAAGATAGCGTAGACTTAGATCCTGTGAGATCTAGTAGATCAGATTGATTTCTGATAGTTGACTTAGTAGAGCTAGTGGTTTACATGCTTGGAGACAAGGAGATTGCTTGGTGGCTTGCAAGCACAAGTTCAGATC
This sequence comes from Chamaecyparis obtusa, assembly GCA_027943335.1. Taxonomy (NCBI): domain Eukaryota; kingdom Viridiplantae; phylum Streptophyta; class Pinopsida; order Cupressales; family Cupressaceae; genus Chamaecyparis; species Chamaecyparis obtusa. The sequence continues at coordinate 68,685 of BSBK01014060.1, forward strand.
TGCCTTAGGGTTTCCATCAATTGCTGATCTATTTCAGAATTGGACTAGCTGGAGTTGTATTGGATCTTGTTGATCTTACAAAACTATTTCTGATTGTAATTGGCCCTAACCCGGAAGGCCTTACAACCGGGCATGTTAATTGGAAAATTGAGTTGAAACATTTTCTTGTGTTGCGTTATTCCGTTGTGTTGTTATTTGGCTGCAAAGTTGGACTGTCCTTAATTGGATCCACCATCCTTGACTGCGTTACTGCCTCCTTTTTGCAGTATATGTGCTCTGATGTTTCCTTTCCGCTTGCCACAGAAGCTAAATTATTGTACATATGTTTGGCTGATTCTGATGGTATGTTCTACCATTGTAATCATTGCTAGAATTCAAATCTTGATTCCTCTTCCTGGCAGATCTGTTGTACTGCTATGAGGCAAACCTTGTGAGCCTTAAAAAAGAACTCATGTTCCATAGACTTCCTCTTCATAAGCTTAATGGTGAAGCTAACATTTTCTCCTCTTATAGAATGCTTGAAATTGTCAAGCATGTATTCTTTGATTGCATTTTGGCTAGAGAGGTTTAGGAGTCTTTTGGTCTATTCTTTGACTCCGCCATCAACATCTATGATGTTCTTTTTCGCTATATCCCTAGGCTTAAGATTGATTGCAATATTTTTTTTGTGTAGTCTATCTTTAGTAGTGCTTTGGATTATTTGGAAATATAAAAATGACAATGTGTTTAATGGAATAAGAAGAGCACTTATGGGGTCTCAAAGGAGATTTATATATTATGATATTAATTTGCAGGTAATTGTGGCTTTATGGATCTCGAGGAAGATTGAAAGGCTACTTCAAGATGACACAACATAGGACTTCACATGGGCAAGACAGAATCAGGAAAGCACGCCCTTTAAAGGTACTTTGGAAAACTTTGTTCATGAACTAAGGGAGCAAAGAGACAAAGAAATACATGCTCAAGCCTCAACACTTCTTGTGTCTATGGTTTTCACTCATGCAAAATGGTGAAGAAATGAGATGGATAGATGGTCCAATTGGTTGACAACATAGGTCAAAGAAGCCACTCTTATAGATTATGTGCAGTATCAGTGGAATAAATGTTACATTTTGTCACTCCTTATGATTATGTTCAGTTGTATATGGATATAAATGTATAAATTTTCTATATTGTATGTTATTAGCTAGTGCTGTAGGATCTCATAGATCTAGCTATAACTCGGTAAACTGATTTAGTGATCTATTTTGATTCGTGACTCATATTTTGTACTATGCCTGATTGATTTTTTATAGAAAAAAGCTAATCCATTGTATTTCCATTTTGTTGTAAGGGGGAGTTTTATCAATTGAAGGGTGATAAGAACAAAATATCACAGATATATAGTTTTGACCTAAATTTCCAAGGAAAGATATGATGTTCCGAGTTAAACCCCATGTAAAATTTCACACTTCAAAAAAAATCCTCCCAAAAGTTTAGAAAGACCAGTTACAAATTAGATCAATAGTTTAAAAGTGGAAAGAAGCAATAGTAAAAATGAGATCCTAAATTCAAGTCCTCTCAGTTCAATAGAAAGTTCAACAACAATACCTGAAATAGACAAAAATAAATCGATTTATATAGACAAAGAAGAAAATGGTCACGAGCTTGATAAAACTCAAGATGCAACAAGTGAATCATGGGTTAATGCTAAAGAAAGGTTTCACACTCAGCGGTACAAAGAAGGGCAGCTACTGAAGTGTCTATTTATAGGGTGCCTACAATCATAAGGGCTCCCAAATGAAATTATAGTACTAAATAATAACCTATCTTGGATTATGTCAATTTGTAGAGGGAAATGGTAATTTAAATGGATATTAAGAGGAATTTAATTATTGTCAATATCCTACAATGTTCTTTATCCTTGTTATTAGTAGCTTCCATTTGTCAATATTAAGGCAGTTATTGTATTTTTATCATTTTTAAAAAATTCATTCACTAGATTGTATAATATTTGTATGATTTTACTTCATGTAATGATAATATTTATATGTTCAATTTTGAATAATATGTTTATTCCCTTAGTAAAATAAGATATGTATTCTCTCTTGATATGATTAAACTTTCTTAAGATATTGATACTATTTACAAATGTTAATCATCTTTTTATTATGATGATAATCTATCTTGTCTAAAATGATAAATGATAATCACTATGACATATTTTACCTCTATGATTTTATTCTTATTAATTACTATATTGTATGTTGATAAACGAATGGTTGTAAATAAAATTTATTAGAAACAATATTTTTCTTATTAGAATGTATAATAAATAGGTATTTGTCTTAAATGTATTTTTTTTTTTCTTTTTCTTAAAATGCATAATAAATTCAAAGAACAGTGACAGAAATTGATTCTATTTATGAAAATTGACATTAGTATGCAAATTTCACCAATATTGTAATATAAATTAATAATATTAAACTTTTAATAATTAAAAATTATAATTATGAATTATAAATAAAAATTTATTTCAAATTATTTGATTTATCATTTAAAAATAAAATATAACACATATTATACGAACTTTAAAACATAAATATAAAAGTTTTATTTTCTAATATGTAAAAATCAAAATGGTGTGTTGCCCTAAACTTTCACAAAAGAAAATAAATATAAAATATACTAATCACAAATACTCAATGAATATCCAACAAAACATTAAAAATCAAACTTAAATTATTTCTTTTACATTTTTATTATATTATTAAAAATTTACATTACTATTTGTAATATCTTGATAAAAAGAAATCAACTACCATTCATAGTCTTGATTGTTTATCCAACTAAAAACCAACCTATACAAGAGAAGCTTTCCAAAAACCATAGCACATAGGAGTTGCTTTCTAATTGCCTACGTACACGTTTCAACAATCATAGATGTAAATTTAAAATTAAAATTAATCAAATATGTATGAATAAGATAAGTTTTATTATAGAACTTCCTGATGATCAACAGACCTCATCAATTCAAATCTGCTTGCCAAGCATGTTCTAAGGGCCCGTTTGGCACCTGGAATTAATCTGGAATAGACATTATTGAATGCAAGAATAAACTAATTCGTTATTTGTGGCCGTTTTTTGAATTCTCGAATTAGAAAACTAATTCTCATTTTTGGCCGAATGCTTGCATTAGTTAATTCCGAAAAAAATGTGGAATTCATTTTAATCCAGAAATAAGCTTAATGCAGAATAGATTGCTATCAGGATTCAACTGTGTAGTTTTTTGAGTCAAACTCATTGACCTATGATTCATGAGTGGTGGTTCACATGAACCCATCTCTCATGAGAATGAATGAAACACTTAGCACTCATTGGATCTAAGTGATGCTCACAGAGGTGAAGCACCGGGACTTCCCAAGAGGTCACCCATCCCAGTACTACTCCAGCTCTAGCGCGCTTAACTACGGAGTTTCCTCCATGGTTAAACCCACTCTGCTTGCATCCTCATTTGCAAAACCTTCCACATAATAGATTATTCCAGTTTCTTACTGAATTATTTGAGTTTCAAGCTATAAAATGACGCAAAATAAAGCAAGTTTTTACCGCAACACACTTGAAGTGAGGGCCCACCCGGATTCGAACCAGGGACCGCCTGATCTGCAGTCAGATGCTCTACCACTGAGCTATAGGCCCACTGTGAAAGTTTTTGGAGAGAGTATAAACAATTCTAAAGCGAAAGAAGGATGAATTTGGGCGAAGGTTGTGTAATTTCAGCCTAATGATTTTGAAGCCTAATTAGAAAATCCATTGTGTATATCCGGCAATCTATTCTTCAAATTTTGCATACATACTTAATCCCTTACGCTTTGATGGATGTCCATACACTGGTCCAAAGTTCCCTACACACAGGTAGCAACTATCTTCCATGAGGCTCAACCAAACGCTTTACTGTAATCACCAAAATTTCTTTGATAACGCTATACGTGGGAAACAGTTCAAAACGACGGGGAAACAATTTGAATGTTAACATCTAACAACCAAACGGAATGGAAAGGGTGACAGAAATAGTAGACACAAGTAGTCAAGGTTAGAGTGTGCTCGTTCAAATTAATTAAAAGAATTGTAAGCACTCAAATAATTGTCCAGCACTCATGTCTGTTGGTTAAGTTCAGCCCCTTTATGATTTATATCCTTGAACCTCATCTATATATATCATCAAAAAATTCTAATTAATTTTTTTCCTTCTTCCTGTTTAAATAAAGTGGACAAGGTCACTAAATGAACCCTATCAAATCAATTTAAGTGGAACAAAATATAGAAGAAGAGCTAACAAGAAGATATACACTTGCTCAAAGGGAGTCACCTAACCATTCAAATACATTACAAATTATATAATCAAAGGATCCAAAACCCAAAAATCTTTGAATAGAGAAGTTAAATCAAGGAGACATTACAAGAAGCAATGTCAAATGAATACATACTTCAATAATCTTGGGGTCCAATAGGGACATTAGGGAAAGATCAAACATAAAGTACACAAAAGTTGAACCAAAATCGATCTCCTAAGAAGAAGAAAAGATTGGTTGAAGAGCTATCTATTAAGAAAATAACACCAAGAACAAGATATGGCATATACTCTGCAATAAATAGAATAAAATGCTCAACATACCCAAGATTTAGGAGTGTCATCAAATAGGCTCCCTTGAAGAGAGAAAGAGTTCTAATCCGAGCTAGAATTCCTATAGACTTTTACAACAAAAACCACCACAATAGGATCCAAAGCAACAAGATCCACAAAAAATTCCTTCTCACTAGCACTAGGATTGAAACTAGTTGCAAAGTCCACCTCAAAAGGACTTATAATACCTACACCCTTTGCAAAAACCATCTTCATAGGACTAGAAAAAGAAGAAGAAATAAAAGATAAAATAGAAGGAAGGACAAAAAAGAGAATCCCCATTAAGAGATCTACTCAAAAGGAGACCAACACATCCAAGTAGCACCTAAGAATAAGCACAAATAATAGGAGGAACTGAAGCTCTAACCATAAAAAGAGTCAAGAAAGGAAAAAGAAACCCTAATAGAAAGATAGCCAAGTAAAAGCAGGGAACCACAAAACCCAAGGAGGCAACACAAGAAAATTACAGAAGCATGAACTCAAGAGAACTGAAGAATAGACAAAGAAGAAAAACAAGAACCCCTAGAAGAGAACCTTTTAGTGACATGTAAAACAAAAAGCTCAAAAACCCAAAGAGCACAACAGGGTTAGAAATTCTACCACCAACAAAGCCAATTGACAAAGGAAACATGGTAGAAAAATTCCACTTATGAAGGAGGAAAACCATAACTCCATCTAGAAGTCCCATTCAAAAAATTATTGATCTACATATCAATTCATGTGATTTTGAGCCATGTGAAAATTTTAACGAAGGATATGAATAATATTTTGCCATGTGTTGATGGTAGTATCCACTATATGAATTAGAGAACTACCTAAGAGATGTAATAAAGAAGAGGACATAGTTTTTTCCCACAAATGGCTTTGAATAATCATTTTTATGATTATGCAATATGAGGTGTCATATTGAAACATTTTGCAAGAGGTAACCACTTGATATCCAAGAACTTGTTGATAATCTCAATTAGACCATCTATTTTAGCATGATATTGGAGCTTATCTTCAAAGGTGTTCTCAGTTTACTGAATTATTTTGCCAAAGATGGTTGTAATATACCATTTCCATGAGAGAACATTGTTTATAATATATAACATTGCTGATTACGGGAGTGTTTGGCTTCGCCGGTGATCTCCCCTATTCTCCATGCCTGAGGCTTCTCCCTACTCAGTTTTTGGTGTGTTTCGGCTAGGAAATCTCTTTGGCCCCCATGTGTGGCGGCGGGGATTTCTTGCTTCAGTGCATTGGATCTACTTGGGGAGAGCTGCTAGGAGGGCTTTTGTTGTCTTGCCGTGGGCTTCTCCTTCGCTCGTTGGGTCCAAGTGTATCGGTCTGGTTTCTACGCTGGCTGTGGTATGGGGCCATGCTTTCCACTTAAGCTCGTTCTCTGTGCTGAGTTGTTTTCCTTCTCCTCTCACTGCAAAGATTCATTTTGTTGCTTCTTGGGGGCTTTTCTCTTCTATGAAAGTGCAAAAGTGGATATAAGGGTTTCGGTGTCTCATCGGGGAGTTTTCCTCTCTTCCACTCCTATTGAGGTGGGATGCTCTCCTACTAGAGCGGAGAGGAGTTTTGTGGGAGAGGGATTGTTTTTCTGGTGGGCTACCATCATGTTTTGTTGCAGGTTGATTTTGGGAGTCCTCCCTTATCCCATCTTGCTGGATCAGATTGTCGGTCAAAAGTTATAAGGTTGCCGGAAGCCTTTCAAAACCCGTTGATTGTTTCCTTCTTCCTTGACTATACCTTT